>BMAV01013227.1:18072-29378 GCA_019973955.1 Trichonephila inaurata madagascariensis
AATCTCAATTTATAGAATATGATTGTCTCAGTTTATATAGAATACGAGATTATCTCAATTTTATAGAATACAATTCCAATTTTCATATTTCTAGCTATTGGACTATTGGTCAAAACTTATTATTTACTTTAATATCTGTTTAAAAGGAAGATAAAAGTTTTAACTTCTTAATACCTAAGAGGTATTAAGAATTTGTTAGGTCGCGGAAGAAGCAATTCATCATAAATGGAATAATTTAATGCACATAAGACAAACAAAAGATGATACCTTGGTTTTTTAACTTGTCAATAATTTTGCAAACTTTGATACTTTATTTTTTTTAAAAGAAGGGTTATGAACAACAATTTCAATTGCATTTTTTTTTAAATAGAATTCTTCGAATTTCTTTAAGAACTCATAAAAAAATTTGGTTAGATTATTTCTAATAGAAATAAACAGCATTACGATAAATATTTTGATACAAAAACAGATATTAAAGATGAAGAAGATGATCCGACAAAGATATAGCAATTTTAATACGTTTCAAATATGAACAAAATTAAAAGTAATATTTTCGAAAAAATTAAAATAAGTTTTTTAACAGAGAAAACTTATTCATCATGTACTGTATTTAATACAAGAAAAAAACATCCCTTTCAACTTTTTTAGATGTAATATTATTAAAATGACATATGTATATATATCATAAATATTAAAAATATTTTATAAATAACTATAGATATTTTTAAAGTATTAATAAATATTTTTTGTAAAATATTTAATTTATTTTCTTTAAGATAAAAATATTAAGGTTACAAATTTCTTAAATTATCGCATGCAAATTTAACATGAAAGCACATTTAAATAAAATACTACATTTTTAAAATTATTTTGACTTGGCTTATCACTTACAAGAACATTTTTAAATTTGGCTTTCAAACTTCTGAGTTATAAATAAATTCAGTTCAATTTTGTTCCAAAAAATAATACACTTACCTCACCAGTGTAGTCTTTTGGGACACCTTTGTAAACATCATTTCCGT
Organism: Trichonephila inaurata madagascariensis; assembly: GCA_019973955.1. NCBI lineage: Eukaryota > Metazoa > Arthropoda > Arachnida > Araneae > Nephilidae > Trichonephila > Trichonephila inaurata. The sequence continues at coordinate 19,095 of BMAV01013227.1, forward strand.
TCGGATGATTTATAACTATTCCAGGTGTAGGATTTCTATGGAATAAAAAGTGAAAGAATTATTATCAGTAGGGGATCCTCGGATAGAATGTCCTATTTCAGTCCACACCTTTATGTATCACCAATTTGACGAATTTTATTATGTAAAAGTTCAACAATTTCAGCCAATTTTCTTTTTTTCGTAACCAAAGGAATCGACTAAATTACAACTTCAAGCAATGCTTTACTACAAGATTTTTTTAAAAATGTACTTACTCTATATTATTAGCTATGTCATCAGTCATTAATACAATGATCCTTTCGTCAGGAATCCCGTGGTTTTTCAGAATTTGGTATGAATGACATATGTCAGCCTATAAAAAAACATGCAAAGAAATGTAAATACCTTTTATTACGGATAATGTTTGATGTTTTTCTTAAAAATTAAAACTATGTGTCGTAGCAATATGTGTCAATGGACTGTGTGCGTGTCATTTTTTTTAAGGGTATCAGGACATGCTCAAAAGAGTCAATAAAAAGAGTAAATAAATAAATAAATAAATAAATAAAAAATAAATAAATAAAAAAAAAAAGACTGTTTATGAGACATACAGTAAGACCCCGCTTAACGCTGTTTCGGTTTAATGCTCTTTTAGTTGAATTGTAGGATTCCCCCCGAAATAGCACGCAACGTTAGGCATCCCGATATCCGAAGCAGTTTATGTGTTTCTTCCTTCAGGCGGTATTATACGAAAGTATTTTTATCGTTTCAAACATTCGTTGACGTTATTGTAAGTATAAATTAATATAATATAACGATTGCTATAGTGACAAATATTGTGAATTTTAGTTTTTATCATGAGTGATAATAAAAGACACGAAAATAAAGCATTTCACTAGAAACTAAAATGCAAGTGATTAGAAGATTAGATACTGGTGAACGTCAATCTCAAATTGGTGCTGCATTGAGTTTGGCAACTTTGACACTAAGGACCATTCTTAAGAATAAAGAAAAAAATACTGTCATCGGTAACTGCAACTACGACAAGCTCTGCAACTAGAATTACCCTAGAAATAATACAATACAGGAAATGGAAAAACGACTTTCTATATGTATTGACGACGAAATTGAACGCAAAATGCCATTAAGCCAATCTACCTTCTTGATAAAATGGCAGAAAATTGGAAATACAGAAGAGACTGAATGATCTGAAATGTAAACATACTGACATAGAATTTTATTTATTTTTATATGCATATTCGTTTATTATGTTTCTATATTTGTAAGAAATAAATTTTTGTTTTATTGTTTTAAAAAACGTAATTTAAAAATTTAATGCTAAAATACCTGACCAATTTTCTACCCATCTTCCTCTAACCCCATTATTTATATGATGCGATAACCTTGTTTAATGATGTTTCATATTACGCTCTACTTTGATGGAAAGTATACCCCGCGTTAAGCGAGGTCTTACTGTATATCTTTAAAAATTTCCATCAGAGTTTAGATTTTTTTTTGTGATATTAATAAAGATATTTTAATCAATCTGTAGAAATACAAGATAGTTTTTTAGTTCAAATTGTTTTTTTTTTTTTTTTTTTAGAGTTTTGGTTAAGTTAAAAAAAATCTCATTAGTCATGCTTATGTTTAGGTACCATTTTCTAAAAAAGGAAAGAAATCTACTTAAGAAATCTCTTAAATATGTAAAATATTTTTTTCACATATATAAAACAATGCCCAAAATATAGTGAACCTACTTTTTTTAGTAAAATATTAAGATAGTTCTTTTTTAAAAATTTATAACACATAAAACTATTTTTTAAAAAACAATTTGTTATTTTGACTAAGCAAAACAGGTTCACTATATGTACATGTATCCTGTATAGCAGTATAAAAAAATTTGGAATCATAGTGCACAATTTATTTTTTTTTAAAAGTGTACCTAAAAGCAAAAAATTATGCTTTGGGAAAAAAAAAATATGAAAAAACTGAACATTTGTAAGCGTTTGTTTACATTTCTGTGTCAATTACTTTTATCATATTTTAAGATTATTTTATCAATGAATATATATAAATGTTATACTCCTTTTTAGATTCAGAAAAATATGCACTATTTTTTATTATTGAAATCGAAATATCGACTTTTTGAATGTGTATGATGTCCTGAGTCCCTTAAACACCTGCACCAATGTCAAAATCCGAGCTTCACCTCAAGACAGTTTTGTTGAGTGTGTGATGAGGTGTACAGAGATTAATTCGCTGAAAGGTTCTGCCTCTTAATCTATAATTATTAGTGCTGCCTCCACTGTCTTCAGTCACAAACATTACGATTCCCATTAGTCATATAGAGGCACAGCATTGTCAATCGGCTCAGTGCTATTCTCCATTACGATAACGTGAGGTCTCATGCAGCTGTCATTAAGGTAGCTCATATCTTCATATCACAGATATATTATATCATAGATATTTATAGATATCATATCTTCTTTATCGTCACAGAAATCGGGCTGAGATTTTGCATTCGCATAATTGTATGTTTTTTTTTTTTAGATTTACATACTATTTTTATACGTATTTTGTGCAGTTAGAAAATACAAAAAAAATATTTGTATTAACACTGAAATTGTGTAAGAGAGAAAACAAGAGAGTAATATATATATATATATATAAAAATTTAAGTTAATTCTTACTTAGGTCAACAAAGAATTTTTTTTTTAGTTACTTTTTATTAAATAATAACAATTAATATAAATGAGTACATACATATGACAGAATCACAATATTAAGTGGCAGATTGGAAAGCGATTTTCCTTGCAATTTTCCATTTTACTTTCTATATAGGGTGCTGGACTATTTTTTTGTTTGTTACTATATTTATTCATTAATTAAATTTAACTATCCTAACAAAATAGTATGGTAAAAAGAAATCACATTCTCAGAAATTAGGCCATCCCAGGTGAGATTCGAACCCACGACCTCTGGATTAGAAGTCCAACGCGCTATCCATTGCGCCACAGAGACACAACAAAAGGTTTCCCTTTCTATATATGCTGTTGGACTATAATTTGAATTTGTTTCTATTTATTCATTTTTTAATATAATTAATGAATTAATATTTAACAAAACTGTATTAACACCAAGTGTCATCTCCACTACAAGTTCAAAAAATGTATTTAAACTTGAATGGATGAATAGGAAGTATTTTATTAACGATTGAAAATTTTAACAAGATATATGCATATATATAAATAAATAAATAATAATAATAATATATATATAGGGGGGAGAGAGCGAATTAATAGTAGAAATTGAAATAAAAAAATGGTTAAAAAAGCAATCGGTGTAAGAATGCATTGCTTTAATTTAATTATTGAGCAAAAGGCAAGTTTTTATTATACTTATAACGACCCTTAAGAATGAATATATTGGCTACTAAGCTGTGTGTGCATAATAATTTTTTTAACTAACATTCAAATACTGCTCTGACCTTCCAAGGTTAGAATTATTATGAATAAATTCGAATTCCTCAAAAGTGTTGGATTGTGAAAAGCATTTAATAGAAGCTGTATTTGAAATTTCTTATGAGTTTTAATGAAACATGAAGACATAGTATATTACTTTTTATTATAGTATTATTACTAAGAAGCTAAAAGAAATCATTTTTTCAAGTAATAACGGAAATTCATTATAATGTGGTCAAAAGATAATTTTATTACGTTTTCTAAAGATTAATTATGTCTCCAATATCTATTGGATGTTTATTATAATTTTTTTTACTAGGAAAGAGTTTATTGCTTTACATTTTATTCAAGTTTTAGATGAGTAGCACTGTTATGTTATACATCTGTTATATGATAGTTAGTTTAGTTGTTGTTACTAATGCCATCTGATCGGCTAAGGCCAGATCAAGGCCCACGATAAGTTAGTTCAGTTATATGATAGTTACATAGATGGTTATATTATATGATAGATTAGTTTCTATGCAAAAGTAGGATTATCTGAGACTTTTAGTAGACAGTATAAACGTGTGAAACCACTACTTACGAATACAGGGTTCGAGTGAGTCTACAACAGTAGTCCGTAAAAAATGAATGGGCGTGACTCACAATCTCACAAACCTAGGTTCAAATCGATTCGACCGACTATGGCCTTTCTCCTAAATGATGGTCTGTACTGGTAAACCTAGGCCTAGACACATACGACGAACATGACGTAATAATGCAATTTGACTACTGTTGCCGACTGGCATACAGTTCGAAATTCCCAGTTTTTTGCAGAATATGTCCAGGAATAACACTTGATAATTAAAATTATACGGATTATGATCTTATTGAGCATAAGTTGAGATCGAAACGGGACTCTGGATCTGGGCCCAATTGAGCTATTCCATAAAACCTTCCTGTGTCCATCGTTAAAATGAAACATTTAATGTAAACTGTCATTCAATGAAAAACGTCATTTAAAAAACTTGAATTATTTAATCTTTTCTCTTCCCCTTAAGGATCTAAAAAGAGTATTTCCTGCTTAATTAAAAACTCACAGTACGCCAAAATTAATATAACAACGGTATTATAGAATATACGCACATAAAAACAACTGTTTTTGATATTTTATAAATATGTACTCACTTGATGTCTGTAATTGCCCCAAGAGGAAGATCCGGCAACAAGAACGGCCCACAGTTTTCCACCTTTAGAAGGTTGCTCTAAATATTTTGGAAATACATTGAAACCCGAGGTGGCAGTTGCAAATGCAACAAGCAATAGCAGTAATGTAACACGGTAGTTCATTTTAGAAAACTGATTTTGACAAGTGACTTGGAACTAACTTCTCAGATTTGAAACCAGTTTGTATTTAAAATGCGAACTGTGTATTTATATACAACTCTCTCAACCTTTGTGCTTATGTTTTTTTTAGCATGGGAATGCAAACAGACTCACGGGGTATCTTTTGTGTTGACACCCGATAACAATTAGCCGCATGATTGACAGAACGGAGTGCAACACCATCACAAGCGACCGACACATTGAAATTCACGAGATCTCTCTTATCTTCCACTTATCCTTTATCGTCGAAATGTGTCTAGCTCTACTTTACACACACTTTTAAAAATATCAATACTCCGAATGCCTGATAAAAAAGTAATCAATACATTAGGTTTGGGGGATAAATTGAGATAGTGTTGCTGAAAATATTAAAAAAAAAAAAAAAAAAAAAAAAAAACAAGTCCATTGTGATGTAACGCAAGTGCTGGATGAAAAGTTGAAGATGTGATTTTAGAATTTATTTGAAGTGCTGATGCTTGTAAATAAAGTATTAAAGGCTTCTAATAGATAAAAGTAAAAGTTTTTCAAGGTAATAAGAGATTTTTATCAAATGTGAGTCCAAGAGAAATTTTAAAAAATAATAATACGTGTCGTAGTTTAAGAGTTAACATGCAAAAAAAAAATCAAGTGAAGATTACTTTTCTAAAAGTTTTATTATTTATTTATAAATATTACTTGTATTAAATATATTATTATTTGCTATTTTTTAACACGTTATACTATTAATAATTAACTGGGGCCATCGAATTATTCATAGTGGATCGAACGAGTAGTACTCCCTTTTACAATATATCCACTTCTCAATTATGTAACAGAACAGAAAAGACATTAATTTATACACTGTGCATAATCATTTCTAAAATTCAGAAAATAAATAACAATGCTTCAACATGTAATTTATTATATTTGATCAGTTTGCTACGCATAATTAAAAAATTACTGAAAAGGAGAACTAAACGAAATTAAAATATTAATCACTAGCTGTTATACCCGTTCTTCGCACGGGTGAATTGAAAAATTAAACAATACAGATTGAAGGATATAGAAGTTTTTAATGAGTTAATTTTACGTGAATCGCAAATTAAACAACAAGAAAAAGAAGCTTTTTGCATATCTCAGCTGAACAAAAAAAATCCTGTTTGTTAAATTTTAAGTCTGTAGATCTAATAGCTGATAAAAAGGATTTTTTAAATTTATTTATAGCTCCCCGTAACTCTCTTGTGCAGAGGCGGTGTAAGGCATGGGCGGTGTGGGCCACTGTCCACAGCCTCGTGGTGCATAGGGCCTCGCGCCTCAAAGCCGAAATAAATTAAACAAAAAATAAGGAAAATTTAAAAGTGCAAGCCACAGGGTTTCTTATAATTAATAAATTCAAAAGTTCTCATCTCCATTTTTCACCATAAGATATCGAAAAATTGATATATCGATTTTTTTAAAGGTATTCTATTTATCGGCGCATGGAAGCATATGAATAAATGATTCGTGAAAATATTGTTTTCCACCTTTTTTTATTAAAAATTTCTCACCTTCGTCATTTTCGCCCATTCATTCGTTCATATTTGATCTGGCAACATTAGCTGGAGTTAAGCTGCTGTCGCGGGGAGTCCCACAGTGGGCAGTTTTCACGATCTGACGCACGGAAACCCCAAAAATAAAATTGAGCGAAACAACAACCCACAACTTATGGTCCTCTTAGGTTCCCTAGCCATGTTGTAGTCAGTTTTCGTCAGTGCGCGAATGGAAATCTCCAATAGTTGATGGCTTAGATCGGGTTTGTTGGGCCTATGAGAGAGAGGAACACCTGCGAGCCCTATTTTCCAGTTGGAAGTTCTATCTTTTCTTCTGAACAAAATTTGCAGCTTTTGGCGTTTTTATTTGAAAATACATGCTATGGGTAAATAATATCTTTATTTGACTTTCAAATTAGGTTCAAATTTTATTCAAAATTGTAAAAATATAACATTTAGCACATAGTATGTTACTCCCACAAACTTATGTCTGTTTTCTGTGTTTAATGGACTAGAGCTTTTAAGATTGACACGGATTAATCACTGCAACACTTAAGTTACATAGAATAGATAGGGATACTTAATTTAATGCCAAATTTAGCTGCTATCTCCAGCAATCTCCAAAGTTATGATTTTTTTTCAGCATTGGTCGTTGGTATTATGACTGTTGTTCACGTTCTTATTTCTCTTTGTAAGAGGGCGCGCGAGAGCCACCAGATGTATTTTTGTAACCGTGTAATCAGTATAATAAAGCATTTTTCACACAGAATGGACCACTACTTTACCGTCGCATCAAAGGGAAACATTTGTAAAGCTGGAAGTTGAAAAAAAATCAAAAACCAAATCTCCCTTCTCCAACCCAGCACAATGGCGCTAGATGACAATGTTTACAGCGGCAATTCAGTTGGATCATTAACAATGACAGATGGAAAAAAAATTGTGGCTGTGTGACGAATCTATATGCCTCCTCTCACTAATCCACTTGGGGAATCTTTGGACTAGCATTCGTGTTTAATTCACAGCCATCCCTCTCAAGAAGAAACTGTGATATGCAGATTAGTTCGACTATATAAAGTCAAGAGAGTTTTGGTAATTCTAGAGAAGGAGGGAGGAAGCAGCAACATTCGCTACGCAGGTGAGATTGAATAAGGTTACTTTCGCATACAAAGATTAAGAGTGGTATTTCGCCAGTGTTGATTTAATAGATTTGAAGTTAGGAGGGGGGGATCAATCATATATATATAGATTATGTTGAGCTAAATAAGTTGGTTCCACATATTTACTTAAATAATCATTGCTTTCTCCGTGCAACTCATTAAACATTCACTTAGAGAATAGATTGTTGTTAGTTAAGTTGCTTGACTATATAAATAATTGTGATTATGGAAATCTCTGGTTCTTCTTTCATTCCTCTCCCACCCTTAGGTAGGTTAGACGGAGAGAGAGAAACTTCAGGTGTAAGTCGCTCACAGCTGGCTGGCGCATTCCTCTTCTCAAAACTTCTCCGAATTCACATTCAAAGCCTAGCTCCATGAATGACCTGGAGGCTTTGAAAATTAAGGCAAATAGTTACGGAGAATGGGTATATCTAGCTTGAACGTCTGGATCCAATGGTTTGAAAGCCTTCCGCATTTATCTTATAGGTTGGATATCAAATGTGTGTCCATGAGGAAGGCGGATAGACTTCTAGTTTATGCACGCAAAAGGTAAGTGCAGGGGAAATTTCGGCACCAATCGGGACTCTCGGTGGATGCTCTTGGCTTTGGAACCGCAAATGATAGCAATGCTGCTAGAGAATTCTTCTGGAGCACCACTGATAGCCTAATCAATTACAGCGATTGATGAAATCATGATTAGAAAGCTTCATTTGGTCATGACCACCATAGCTTGTGGATACGAAATTGACGCACATAAGTTCAAAGAAATTTGTCTGGCCCCAGCTAAGCTTTATGTAGAGCTATATCTTTAGTACTACATCCTTCAGAGCCTCCACACAAAGTGCTGATACAAGAAAGTCTTCTAAGAATTCTGGAAGCTTCATTGACTTATTTAAATTGGTATCTAAATATGATCCTACAATACGGGAACACATAAATCGCATTAATAATAAACAACTAACACACCATTATGTAAGCCACGATATTCAAAGTGAATTGATCACAATTATGTCATAGTTACAAGTGAAGTGATTGGTAGGATAAAAGAGGCAAAATATTATTCTTTTTTACTCGACTGCACTAGAGAATGTAGTATAATTGAACAAATGTTAATCTTAAGATATTGTAATACACACATCAATTGGAAGTACAGAAGAAAACTTTATCCTATTTCTTGCTGTCACTGAAACGACTGGAAAATATTTAACCCATGCAATACTGGGAGAGCTAGAAAAAATGGCTTAGATATTCAGAACTGTTGTGGACAAGGATACGACAATGGTGCAAATATGGTACGCATAAGCAGTGGAGTTAAATCTCAAATATTAAATATGAATCCTAGGGTATTTTTCACACCTTGCGGTCGTCATAACTCGAATCTGTTATTGATAGAAGCAGCTAATTCGTCAGCAGCAACAAAAACATTGGTTTTTAAGTTCCAGAAAATGCTGGAAAATTATCAAAGATAAATTAAAGCTTTCTATTAAGCCTTTATCAGACACAAGGTGGGAAAGCAGAATCCAGGCGGTGAAAGGCCGTATTATTACAATTTGATGATGTTGTTGAATGCATGGAAAACATAAAAAAACCAAATGGCTCCGATAGACTCAATGATTGTAATTCCCTTTTAAATGAAATGTTTAGTTTGGAATCTTATCATTACATGTATGGTATGAGTTATTAACGCATGCGATACCATAAGCAAATTATGGCAATCCGTGCAAGCCCATTTGTGCATTATTCTTGAACATTTGTGTACATTTTATAGATGGATCAAAGAGAATCTACAAACTGGATTCGGAACATGCTTATTTGACGCTCGTAAGTTTATTGAGTCAGTTATGATTTGCCAAAAAGATTTTAAAAATAAAAGGGTAGCCAAGAAAAAAAAAAGAAAAAAAAAAAAAAAAAGAATGTTTGATTATGAAGGCGGCGATCAACCTACAGAATCTGTCAAAAACCGGTATGAAACAGACTTTTTTAATATGATGATTAATTCTATGATAAGCAATATGGATTCAAGATTTTTTTTTAATCAACATTTTAAAAATTTTGGTTTTCTGTAGGACTTTAAATAGTTAAAAAATATTTCAAAAGAGCAAATACTGAAAAACTGTCAAGATTTACACAAAGTTCTGCAAGTATGTAAGAGCAGTGACTTCTAACCTTACGCATTATATGTGTAGAACTACAAAATATGATCCCAAATTTACCCAACATCATTACAGACGTGAAAAATCATGCTCAAATATGTCATAGTGAATGATTTGAAAAAAAATTCCAAATATTTACTTTGTTTTATTCGAATTTTATTAACAATACCACAGTAAGTATCGCTTCCGCTGAGAAGAGCTTTTCAAAATCAAAACTGATAAAAATTAATGTAAGAAATACAATGGGTCAGTAAAGACTTTCAGCTTTGGCTGTTTTATCTATTGAAGCAGATATAGCATTTAAGATAATAAGATCCAATCATTAAGGATTTTGGCAAAACTAAAAGTAGAAAATTTCTGTTTCTTCATTTTTTTTTCCCGTTATTGTTTAATGTGCCAAAGAAATATGAGTAAAGAGTTTGGCTTTTTTCAAAATGAATACAAATTGGTTTTTTATTTTGTAAACCTTTTTCTTACGCTATAAAAGGGCCTCGGGTAATTTATATTGTCCACATTAAGTTCCAGTCTCTCGCCGCCACTGCTCTTGTGGGTCGATTTTTGAAAACACCTTCCTAAGCTGATCTCTGCTCAGCAAAAGTAGCACATTGTTACACTTTTTGTGTAATGAACGCTTTAAATAGTATAAATAATTTATATCCGG
>BMAV01013228.1:0-27772 GCA_019973955.1 Trichonephila inaurata madagascariensis
ATTTTTTTAAACCATGACAGGGGGGGAATTTAGTCGGGGGAGTAACTACATCAAAAGTTCTTTATTGTTGGGGGTGGATGGCATCCTGTTCTAAGTCCGAGTTATTTCTCGTTTCTATGGGACCCCTGGTTATGAGGGGGGAAACGGGCCTGGGTTTTTTTGGAAAGATAAACTCTTACGTGGTTTCCCTTTTGCTTTTTTTTTTACGCTTTTACATAATTTTTTTTCTTTTAACTTTACACTGGGTTTTTTTCATCCGAAAATCTTAGAATTAATTTCTTCAACTCCCAAGGTAGTGGGAATTTTATGCTGATTAAACGCTAGTGCATGGGGGGGTTTTAAAAAGCTCACTTCCCATTTCCTCCTTTTTCATAGCCATGGTTTGGGTGCTCATCCGGTAGTTTTCCCCGGAGGGAATTCCTGTGGGTAGGTGACTTGCTAGGCTTTCTCAGAATGAGTGAAAGGGCTGAGAACCGTGACTGTATCTCTAAGCTTTTCGCGGCAGAATTCCTTGTCGTCGGCGAAAAGTCAAATTTTCCCCTATAATCACTCATGATCGTCGATCCAAACGCGGAGCTCAATCAATCGTGGTTTCCATCCATGTTTTTATTTTTTAAAAAAAATCGCTGGTCATCGGGGGCGCTGGGACGCGAAGCCCCTCCGTCATACTTGATATTGGGCTCGGGATGTTATGGCCTGTAAAAACTGTTGACTCCCATTTATACTTTTTTTAAAAGAAAAATTCTGTAACTTATTGAAATTTTTCTGTTTAAAATAGTGGTAAATAATTTAATGGGTCTGCTTATTTAGTATTATTTTATTTCACTTTTTACTTTATATAGTATTGTTCTTGAATTCTGGAAATATGATTCATAATAAGCATTATAATTATGGGTAAATCATTTGGTGAAATTGTCAATGGCCGCTTTTCCCCAAATTTTGAAAAAATTTTTGGCGCGTTTTTTTCGTGTTGTGTTTCGGGTTGCAACCCCACCCACAACACGCAACGCCGGTGCGAAATTAAGATGGGGAAAAGGAAATCATCAAAACTATTATTTTAAAGTTTTGAAATTGAAAATCGCTGCAAAATTTTGCATTTAAAAAAAAAAAAGACTTACCTTAAAAACGATGTTTAAGAAGAGGATGTCCCCGGCCGAACATCATGCGGTATTTTCTCGGGACGTCCTGTTGAAAGGAGGAAAAAACCCCCCAAATCCGCCAAGAACGTTTTGAAGCCGTTCTCAACGGAAGGGGAATTTTTTTCTTTTACATAAACTCATAAAGAAAAATCAAACATGCCCTCGGGGGATGAGTCGTATTTCCAAAAAACGTTTGTTTCCCACCCCCGGCCCCCCGCTTTAGTATCACCTGTTCCGGACCAAAAACGTCAACTGGGGGGTTTACCTTAAATTGGGCCCTTCATTTTCCCAAGCAATTGTAGGAAAACGCCCGAAATGATTGTGGTACCAGGCAACACCCATTCTTTAATGACAGCAAGAAAACCCTTTTTCATGCACCATTCTAACACCGTTTTTTTCCAAACACAGGCAACAGGGAAAAAAACCTTTAAAAATACTCATCATATTTTTGCATGCATTCATTAAATTTTCCCCTAACGGCATCCGGACATCATGGAATCTTTAGTTTATGTGGAAAGAAAAAAAAATATTACCTGAAAAAATAATTCCCAAAAGAAGCCAAAAAGAAGACAGCTGACCCAACCGAAAAAAGAAATGAGCGTTTCCCCAAAGGCCGTTATAAAAAGCTGCGATTGCAAAAATTAAAAATCTTTAAATTTTTTTAAAGTAATAAGTAATATCACATTGGTTAAAATTAAACTGTAAACGAATTACGAAAGCCAGCTCTTCCACCTATCGTTAAAACTTTTAAAAATTTAAAAAAGAAATCTATACGCATGCGCCCTTTTCCCAAAAACCGACTTCTTCACTGGAAAAAAAAATTCAGAAGGGTTCCAATTTGGCGGGAAAAAACTTGGGAGAAGCGGGCCCATTGACAAATCAACCCAAACATTTTCAAAAATTATAAGGGGCCAACCTGATAAAAAAATCATCTTCCATAGATAGCTTTTTTAAAACATCAAAAAGCAATTTCTTGAAATATATACTATCCTAAAACTTCCGTATGAATATATCAAAAGAGAATAAAATACAATAAATAATAAATTTTATCATTTTAGAAGAATTTGTACAGTTTAGAATCGAAATACTGGACTTTTTCTACACCAATCGAAGAGTACCTTTTTAACCGCGTCGCACTATGGGGGAGGACGTTGATTGTTTATATTTTAGACTGTTTTGATATAATTATTTTATTGTACTTATATTTATATATATATAATAAAGTACAACTGCACCAAAAACTGATTATGAAGCGATTTTCATAACAAATAGCCCAAAAATTCAAGAAAAATAGACCACAGCAAAATAAAATGGAAAATATTTAATGTTTTTTTTTGTGCGGAGCGTGGGTTGGAGACCACTGCGTTAAAGGACTTTAAGGTTTTCCAATGGAAAATCATTTCCTCGGAAAGTACTTTTGAATGACTGTAATCTGTTCGAAACCCTTTAATTTGGCTTTGGGAAGGAAATGAATCCGCATGTAAAATATTTCTAAAACCCTTTAGTTTTTAAAATAAACAGAAATTTAAAAAATAATGAACAAACATTAAAAAAAAAAAACAAAAAAAAACATGCATTTTTGCTAACCATTAAATTTTTTCTAAACGGTGTGGACATCTGTCGCAGGGAAACGACGAAATCAGGCCTTTCGCCAAATCCCTAAAGGAGATATCAAATCACGCACGATGTTAAAAAAACCCGTCTCTTCGAAGTTTTTTTTCCCTGTTGTAAGTTACTGAATTAAATAAACCCCCGAATTTTGTTTTAGTGAAATAATGAAATGAACAGTCAGCTTTTCCCAGAACTATTTTTTTCGATTTCTCCCCTCCCTTTACCTCCCCTATCTCCTCGTCCGAGCCAGGCTGCGCCGAGTTTTACACGCCCACGCGCCATATTGGCGCTCAAATTCTATGGGAGAAATGTCGCAAGCTTTTTTTATTATTGTTATCTATCTTTTCTTTTTTATTAAGTACCAACTGCCAAGGTCGGATCATGACTTTTGGGGGCTCTGGGCTAGAATATCTGGGGGTCCCTCTAAAAATAAATTTTTTGCCATTTTCAAAAAAACTTTTTTTGGTGGAAAAATTTAAAGTATACAAATTTAAAAGGTTTTTTTCGAACAATTTAAATACGTTATAAACAATGCCATAATTTAAAAAAAAACCCCTTTTTTACACATTTTCTGCAAATTTTTTTTTAATTGTCCAAAAATTTTTTAAGTCTTTGGTGGGATCAGTATTAATACAAAGTAATAAATAATTAAATCTAGTATTTGTAAAATTTGTTCTATATTTTTTTTCTATGTAGGACTTTTTTAAGAACTCCGTTTCCAACAATAGTAATGGGGGCCCGTTAGAAAAATGGTATAAAATTTGGAAAAATCCCCAATAATTTCCCTTTTTAAAAAATTACATTGAACATAAATTTTTTGAATTGAACACCTTCATTTATATTTAAATGTTGGTCTACGTCATCTGATTAGTAAACAATAATAGCGCGTGCATTCCCCAGGTGGACGTTCTTTTTTACTTTGATCTTGCACAAATCCCCAAAAAAATTTTTAATTTCTTATATTTCTTCTTTTTAAAATCGGGTTAGCTTCCAAATGCAATAAAAAATAAGCGAGTTTTTTAAATTTTTCTGCCTTTTTACACAACTTTTTCTGTGGTTTTAAATCTGAAAATTTTTTGAAATAACCCGTCTCTCTTGTTCGCATCGCTATGTTCTGTTTCTATACTAGGACAAAATTTTTTTGGCTGCGTCTTGATACTCCTTTGGTTTTTTTTATGATTCATGCAGTGGTTCACACAAAGGGGGTTCCTGGGGGGTCAACCTCCTTCAAGTCCTTGTTTTTTTCCAATTGTTTAAATAATTCTAAGTAAATAGTACGAAAAATTTAAATTAAATATTTGTTTTTTGATTAATTTTATTAATTAATGCAAATTTTTTATTCAATAATTATTTTTTTGTATTTTTTGTTCCTGAAAATCGACAAAATCAAAAAATTATTATATAATGATATAAAAAAGGGTGGACGTTTGACCCGGACCCCCTGAAAAATTCCTTTAAAGGCTACTGGATTCATGTTTACATTGCTTCTAAACTTTTTTAAATGACATAATTAACATTTTCCCTTTTCCCGATGTCAAAACCAGGAGCCTGAAATTTTTTTGTTAACTGAATTAAATCTTTGTAAAAATTTTTTCCCAAAAAATATAATTAAAATGACAGTTTAAAGGGTTTTTTTTAAATTTATTTAAATAAATTTACTGCCTTTTTTTCAAAAAATCAATTTTTCTCTTTTTCATAGTCACTAAATGTCTTAAAAAAATATTCATGATATTACCATAATTATCCTTTTAAGTCTTCAACAGCGTCAAAAGGGAACAAAAACCCTTTTTGGGTCTGGCTTAAACTTTTAAAGGAAATTTCAGTTAAATTTCATGTAGAAGTTCCACCAAGGGTCGAAGAAAGAAAATAAACATATATTTGTTGCAATAAAAAGATTTTTTCAAATTTTTCATCTCATAGACTCCCCCATTTTTTTTACGGTTTGAGATAAAATTCTTACCTAATAAAAGAACTTTTGAAAAAATTATCAACAAATGTCTTTTCACTGCTGTTTTTAGAACTACTTCCTTTTTCAAGATACTTAAGTTTTAAAAATGTCTAACTGTGGGGAAGGTATGGTGTTTCTTAAGAAACACTCAAATTTAAAATTTAAAAATTTTTGATATAAATTGAACAAATTTTTTTTAAAATTGAAGGATAAAACCCCGGGGGTTTCCCAACAACTAATTTTAAACTTTTTGGCATCAATCTCGTCAGGTAAAACCCCAAAATTTTTCCTCGGTTAGTAGTGCCCAGTTTTTTCTTTCTTTTTTTTTTTAAAAACTTAACAATCGCACTAAAATTTTCCTTTTCACTGGGAAAAAGAATTAAATACTCCATAATTCGGGATAAATAGCAGTCATGTCTTTTAAAGCAAAAAATTGCTGACATCCGTTTTAAACTTTATTTTTAAGATCTAAATTACCCCCATTTCGATGGGGTTTCCTCTTGTAATATGACTTTTTTTTAAAATCAATATGACCATTTCTGTTTTTGCCTACGGTGGTAATAACAATAGTAAAAAGCATTCTAAAACCCTTTTTCCCGGGAACCCTAAAAAAAAAGGGCTTTTAAAATGTTAAATAAAAAATTAAAATGCCTTTTTTCCTGGCAGTTATGTGGCAAATTGAGAAACTTTAAAAATTTTGGGAAATAAAATATTATACCCCCAGGTTTAAACTCTAGAAATGAAACTCTGAAATGATGGTTTTTGTTTTTAATAAAATTTATACACTGTCCCTTGAACTGAAAAAGTAACCTCGTTAAATCTTGTGAATAAATCTTTTACATATGTAAATTCTTGTTTCCATTTGTTTAAAATTTTTTTTATTAAAATTTAAGTCACGATCGGGTTTAATGACAGCAATTATAGTAGACCCCCTTTTTACACCCCCTTTGGGGCCCCAAATTTTTTTTTCCGTGACGTGGACCGTGTGTATGTCACCCTTACATCCCGGGGGGTCGATATAGACTACTTTGGGAAATAAATCAAAAAAAACCAAAAAGAAGTTCACGTTTTTAGTCGAAACCAACTGATTTTGCAAACCAGATTCAGAGAATGTGCAGCACACGGCACATAATTATTAAATTTTTATTTTTTTTTTTTTAAAAGATATTTCACACCATTATATCGAGGATTATTGGCAGCGTTGTCAAATAACTGTCCCTACTTTAAACAAAAACAATTCATTTTTTTTTAAAATTATTGTAGAGAATTAAATAATTATAATTGAGTGTGAGACTACTAATCTTAATTAATGACACACATCTTTCATACACTTTTCCCCCAAAAACAATATCTTTAGTACAATAGAAAGGGTTTGGTTATTGTGGGCCAAACCTGGTGTTGAATCCATCCTTGAAAAATTACTTTATGTCATCGTTATTTATTTGATTTTGAATTGTTTTTAATGTTTTTAGCCCCTTGAATCTCAATTATTTGTTTAAATTTGTTTTTGGTAAATACGATATGGGGACCTGGGCCCTTAAAATGCCCTTTAAAAAGTCTTTTTTTTGGATTTTTTTTTAAGTTATATTCTTTGCTTTTATATTATCTTTCGATTGATACATCATTTTTTGCATGTCGGAAAGTTAAAGTTGGATTAAACTTCATTTAAAATGTAAATTAAAAAATTTAAAGGAAATTTAAAAACCACCCTTTTTGAAAAAGCAGCAAAAAAAAGCTTTTTGTTTAAAAAAAAAAATCTTTTTTTAACAAAAAAAATTATAACAAAAAAAAAAGTGTAATATAAAAAACGGGGATTTTACCGGGGGCATTACAATAATGAAATTTTTTTAAAGTGAAACTGTTTTGGGCTCGGGGTGATTAAAAAAATTCCCCGTTTTGCGTATCAGTAAAAAAAGCAAAAGGAAGTTTCCCCTCTCCCATCCCCGAATCTCGCCCATAGTAATGAGGGCGATAAAAGAAAAGGGGGAGCAGGGACACCGCTTGACTTCGTCATTTTGGGTTTAAAAAGGTTGGGGTATTACCTACGCCTCCGACTGGTAAATTTTCCCCACCTTCTGATTACGGGTCATTTTCCAGCTCAGGACGTCAAGTGCCAGCTCAGGTGACGTCCTCGTCACTTGCCCCAAGGTTAAAAAATTATGGGTCTGTCCCCAAAAAGCCCCCCATGCCCGGCGGGTTCCAGTGCGCCTTTAAATTTTACTCACCCAAAAAAATGCTCAAAACATTTTCAAAAGATATTTTTGATAATCCTTTTGGTCAGGGGTGTTCGATTTGTGATAAAATTATGGTTTAGAGATGATTTGAAAACCCGCCTGTTGCTGAGCAAAAAATATTTTACGGGAAAATTTAAATTTTAAAAAGACTTTAAAAGGAATGTTACAATTGACTACAAAGTTTAAGTGGGAAAAGTATCCCAAAATTTTAAATAAAATATAATAGTTTTGTATACCCAGAAATTCCAGCATATCTTCCTATTTTTGGTTTGGTATCAAAAAGACTCAATTCGCCATGAATACTTTTCTTTAAAAATTTGGGGAACCCGGAGACATGTTGTGACGTCTCTCGCGTCCTTCTTTTTAACATAACCCCTTATGTTCTTTGACGGCCACGATTAAGGGAAAATTTTTCCAACAATACCAAAAAGAAACGGATCAAATATGTAAATGGGATATATTTTAAAAAAGGATGAAGTTTTTGATGATAAGATATAGCGCGGAAAGGGTTTAGAGATAGCTTAGTGTGGAATTTTTTCAGATAAAGATTTAAACAAGCCCGATAGTTTTTGGAAAGGGGAATAGAAGCCCAATATAAAGAATTTGGGAATCGTCGTATATAAAATTGAATTATAAATATCTCTCTATAGGTGAAGGAAGGAGATCTGCAAAAGGTAATATTTAGGTATAGGAATTTAAAGATAAATCGGATTATTTATAATTAAGAAAAAAGGGATCAAATTGCGTGATCTGACTTAAATAAAAGGGTTTTAAATTGGGTTTTAAATCTCACTTTTTTTAAAAAGGTGTTAATTAGAAAAAAAGTAATATAAGTTATTCTTAATAAAAGTTGTTTTTAAGAACTTTATGTCTTCATTTTGATAACCCCACACCTCAAACACGCGGAACCGGAACGACATAGTCATCACAGGATGATTATGTCGCAATGTACACTGTCGGTTTGGAATATTAGAGCAAATAATCAATGTTCCAAAGAAGTTTCACTTCTATCGCGTGGCGTTCCACGCACCATTTTTTTTTTTTTTTTTTTTTTTTTTTGAAATGTGTACATGTTAAATTTTTGAGAATTAAGGTATTTTATATTAATAATTTCATAATTTCAGTTCTTATTCCTCATATGTTTTTCATACATATATAATACTTCAATATTATGGCAAGAAAAAAACTCAAATTTTCATCATGACCGAAAAAAAATTTTTTAACATTTTCCCTGAGTTTTTTTATGCAATTACTCACTAAAAAAAGATAATTTATAAAATATATGGGTTGAAATAATATGTAAAAATACTATTATTCTTTTTAAAAAAATGGAGCTAATACTTTAAAGTGGTATTTTATGCTTATTTAAGATTATAATTTTTTTATTATAAATTAACGTGGTTTTTTTCGGTTTTTTATTTTTTTCCCTATGCAAAAAGCTTCTCCTTCCCCCAATTATTTACCAATCACTTACATTTTTTTTCCCGCTGCCAACTTAATACTTTTTTTTTAAAAATTTAAAAAGTAGAAGATTTTTGGGTTCTTTTTTTGAATTTTTTTAGCATACGCATTAATATTTTATTTTTTTCTTCAAAAAATAATTAAGTTTTTGGGAAATTTTTCCCTAAAAATTGTTTAAAAACATTTTTAGAAATATTATAAAAATATTTAAAAGGGCGAAAAATCAATAAATACATAAAAGGGTATTATTTTAAAAATTTTTTCCCTATATTTTTTTTAAAAAATTTTAAAAAATTTCGTGAACACTATGAAGAAATTTTATAGAAACATATGAAATCAATAGAAACATTTATAGAAAAACTAAAATATAATTTTTAAATACATAATTTTTAAAAAAAAATTTTTTTAAAAGGTGACCCCAAGGGACCTATTTAAGTACTATTAAGGGGCCCCTTTCTTTTTTTTAATTAGTTTAGAATAAATATTTTTTTTCAATGTCTGTTGCTGTATTACTTGCTCAACGTTTAATAATGCATAATTCACTATATGAATGCTTTTAATGTCTAAATTATTGATATCTAAAAACCCAAACATTAAAGAATTCGATTGTATCGGAAAAAAATTTTTAAAAACTCTCGGTTTCTTGATTTAAAAAAAGAGGGCAAAATAATAATTTCTAAAATTGAAGGGGGGGATTATCTTTTAAGCTCTTAAAAATTTTCCAAAATAGATTTCCTCAAAACACATTTTTTGTGGATCTCTACTAAAAAATAAACGTGCTTTTCCAAAAATTTTAAGTCTAAATTTGTCCGTTTTTAAAACGGAGTTCCTTATCAATTCACCCCCGTAAACATCAAAAAGTCCCAAATTTCCCGTAAGAAAGTTCTTGGGGGTTTCAATTAACAAAAAAAAACATGCAAGCCCAAATTTTTTATTACGAGGTCTAATATTTAACCCAGCAACTCCCCCCTTCCTTCCCAAGGGGTCGATTTTTTGTAACATCCCCTTTTCCCGCGGATCTATATTCAACAAAAAAAACATTCCAGCCAAAAAAACAAGTATGTATTTAAATGATAAAATACAGGAATTTTCATCCATAGCGCCTCTAAACCCCTCGCAACCCTCCTTGGATGTCGTATTCGGTAAAATCTGTGCTAAGCGGATGTCTATTTTATGAAAAGGATATGAATGCCTATTTTCAAGTCTGTACGTCTAATGGGTTTAAAAAAGGGGAAAATTTATCTCCCAAATCTTATAATCCTCGCAAACCCCCTTTTAAAATTTTATTTTTTCAAAACTTTTTTTTAGCGAATCTTTTTTTTCACGAAAAAAACCTGTGTGCCAAATTTTAAGACTGTACGTTTAATAGTTTAAAACGGAAATAGTATCTATAACGCCCTTTAATCCCCCCCAACGTTACTTGGGGGGGCAATTTTACTAAAAAACCCTTTTTTTTAGCGGGGATCTACTCTATAAAAAGGAATCCCTTCCCAAAATTTTAAGACTGTACGTCTAATAGTTCGAAAAAGGGAAAAAAGTGGCTGTAACGCCACTTTAACCCCTCGCAACCCACCTGGGGGTCAGTTTTTTATAAAACCTCTTTTTGGAGCAGATTTCTCTCTATGAAAAAAACTGGCTGCCAAATTTTAAGTCTGTAAGGGGAAATAGTTCAAGAACAGGAATATTTACCTATAACAGCACTTAATCCCGATATAAATACACAATAATAAATATACAATATACAATATACAATAAACTTATGCTCACTAAAATACGATACACATACTTTTGATTTCAAAGTATTTAAAAACCGATCAAAAACAGCGGAAATATCAGTGCCACTGGTAGTTGTCGAAACATTTCGATTTGTGTTCATTTCGCGAGTTTAAGTTCATCATTCAAGATATGAGCGGCTCAGTTTCTGGCAAACTGAAGTTTACTTTAAAATTGCTATTCAAAATCATGGGAAGCGAGTGTGATAGTTTTTATTAAAAGAGCAGAACCACCTTCGGTACATGGTAAAAATATAAAATGCAGGAAATCTGTAACTTTTTTAACCGTTTGATTCGGAGAAATGTATACGACCACCAAAATCACTGATTGTCCATTTTCAAAAAAGCATTCTGCTGCACATATGTCCGCAATGTCTTGACTAACAATACCGTCCATTTGCATTGACTGTGATTGCATAAAATTTATAAAGGTCTTGGTTCATTAAATATTCGAGCGAAATTTTTACAATGCATTTTTTGATGTACCCCATTAGATAACAAGATTTGTGTATTTTTTAACGCCGAATATGAACATTGATTGCTTAGTCAACGTCAAGATCATGAGGAAGAGTTTTGACCATATTATCTACACATACAGTTACGTTGATTACGTGCCTCGGAATTCCATGCTGAACATTTCCATGTCGAAGGCTCCCGATGGCCCCAAATGGGAATCCGGGCGAAATGAGACGCTCCCAAAACAAGTCTTCGGGAAAATGGGCGGCGGATGGATATTTAAAGCAATTAAACTTGGATAACGTAGAAATTTTATTTTTACTGAGTGCCAAATGACATGTTGCGCAGACGGAAGCAGTTTCAAAATTGACATCTGGACATTCTGCTAAGAGAAGTATTTTTACACGCAGAGGTATTCTTTTCATATTATTTTCGTGCCGTAGATGATCACAAACGCTGCATACAGCATCACAATTATTTTCCAAAAATTTGGTTTTAAACTCTTTATGAGTGGGGGCCTGTATTAGAAACAGACGCTATTTATGCAGGTGGAGCAGGAGATAATGGCAACTCTTAGTAGATTACTTACAATCGGATTATCGAGTTGCGACTACTATAGCTGAGTTACTAGATTGAACTATCACGATCATTCCCAATTCACTATAGCACGTTTCACCCGTCTTTCTATAGCTGCACTTACCATATGGCTACAGCACTTTTCAGTGCTATTTGTGTTGTACAGACCGCTATTTTTCGAATTTAAGATTTCCACAGGAAATCTTAATCATTACTTGGTTACTCTCTTGGATTACGACTTGGATATGGCTCTTGACCAGCAATCGAACATGGAATTGGAACCACATTCACTCTACTCTACCTCATCCACCGAAACTGCTCCCTTACCTTGCGAAGAGCTCACCTCAATGAAGGTTTACATTAGGAGGTTGCAAATTATTTGCAGCGAGAAAGAAAACACCATCTCCCTGCTCGAAATGGACCATTTAAAAAGCGGCGGCCCCTCTTCCAGCTAAAAGAATAAATTCCCAAAAATATCCGGGGGACACTTTTCAAAAACAGTGATTTTGACTCTCTCCCCCCATGTACCAACCCCGGCTGCTCACATTAAATCTCGCCTAAAATTACCCCTACTAGTACTACCTCCACCTTCTCCCACTAGGAGACACAGCCAGCAAAAACGTAAAGACGAGGATGATTATGAATTCCCCATTACGTAAAACTGCAATAATAACTACTCTAAAGCAACCTACTGATCTTAATTTAGAAAATAAATTCTCTCTGCTCCCAAATGTAATCATTAAACAAGTCTCAGATCAACAGGCCCCACCAATTGCAAGGAACACCACGCCTACCGTCTCAGCCAATCAGCAGCCAAGACAAAGCAACATTGCTCTGCCACCACCCATAATGCTTCAGCCCTGAATCTCGTACGAGCAGGACGCATTATGGATCAACAGGTCAATGACCAAAGCGTAACTATGGAGGATCTCGCCCCCCCCCCACTTACTGATGAGCAGTGTAGTTTAAAACTTAAGAGTTTTGACAAGGAAGTTCGTATGTTTTCCGCATGCAAAGACTACATCTCCGAGATGTTGGAGAGTGAAAAAAGAATACCCAGCCCAAAGCCGGAAACGACGCAAAAGATGGGGAAAAAGGATTTGGGATTTATGACAAAAATAAAAGGGCCTGGAAAGGGAACGTGAGCTCTTTTCCTTGCCCAATTGCCCTATGTTCTCATAATTATAAGTTGAAGGCGGTCAAAAGACCTGCCTATTCGGTCATTAGACTGGCTCAATTTACGGCAAAAGCCAATAAAAATCAAATTGTATCTGATTTTTTTTTCTCTAAGAAAACAACAGTTAAAAACGTTCCAGTGCAGAAAAATGAGCAAATTACGCAAGCCAGCTAACACACCACTTAAATTGGTTATCAAGGGACTTCCCGCTGATGTGGACCCCGAAGATATCAAAAACGATTTAATTTCAAAAGGAATAAAAATTGAAAAAATTGCCCAGCTTAAAAAATTTATTACAACCCCTTCCAATTTACATGATTGAGGTAACCCGTGATGAAAATGTCAATGACATCTTCAAATACGAAGTTGCCTCAGACCCTTTTAAAAAAAGGGAAACAGGATAATCCAATGTTACAACTGTAACTTTTTCCATCACGCTAGCCAAAATTACAATATGAAAACGCATTGTCTGAAATGTGGTGAAAACCACAGCATAGACGAATGCGCAATTAAGAATAAAATTCAAAACCCGCTATGCATAAATTGCCACGCTGAAGGCCATATGTCCTCCTCAACCGACTACCCCCTCTTTCCGAAACCCCAAAAGGGCAAGGATAAATCTCCTATTGAAAAAACGTAATTTCAACAGCATCCTAATTAAACCCTGAGTCAGTTATTCCCAAGCTTTAAACCCTAATAAAAGCCACCAGATGTCAGCACGAGGGAATACCTCCTCGGCGTCAGATAATTCTAATAATAAAAAAAATAAAGCAATAAATATGGAAGTAATTAATGCTATCCAAAATGGTTCTAACGAGTTTGGTTTTCTCCAAGCCATTCTCGAAATGTAAAAGATTTTTAACATTTTTGCATCACTTCTTAGGGAGATGAAAAAATAATTTAATTGTACAAATCAAGTAGAGGAGCTTAACTGTCTGCTTAAAGGAGTTTGCTCCTCCTTCACCAATCTAACCGTTAATGATGTATAGTTCTTTTTTCGGGCTCTCTATTTACTCCTAGAACGCGGATGGAGTGGGATCACGTATTATTGAGATACGCGATTTCATTGATAGGCACTCCCCTGATGAATTTTTAATCCAAGAGACACACTTGAGACCAGAGCATTCTTTTAAAATCCCTAATTATTTTTGTTATAGGAACGACAGGACCCACCCAGCCCATGGCAGGGGTGTGGAATTGCGATCCTAATTAAAAATTGTCTCTCTCACTACCATGTTCCCACCCCACCCCTCCTTACAGGTATCGAGGCAACGCTTATCATGCTCACTTCCATAGATCATGGGCCCATTCTCATCGTTTCTAATTACATCCCCCCGATAAATAATTATTTCAGAAACCTTGGTGTCGCCCTCGCGACACCATTTTTAATTTAAATAACATGACCGTTCTCGTGGGAGATTTCAATGTAAAGCATATCTCGTGGGGTTGTCCTTTTAGCAATACCAGAGGAAATAGGCTCTACAGATACATTGTAAATAACAGCATTGATGTATTTGCACCCCCTACCCTTACTAGATTCGGAACTGCTTCAGCTTCTATTATTGATTACGCCCTTATTAAAAATCTAAACTGGCTCTGCACCATTGATTCTTTCTCTGAATTAAGTTCTGATCTTAACCCGGTCAATCTCCATTTCCCCAGAACCACTAATTTCAAACTGCCCCCACCCCAACTAAATACTATTTGGAGTATTTTTTCAAAAACTTCAGCAAATTATGAAAACTGCTATATCCCTAAGGCCAGCTTAACCCATGAGATGGACTTCCAAGTCAGCGATCTCACTACCCCAATTCTAAATGTCCACGCCAGTGCATCAAAACCTACAAACCATTCGGAGCTACCGTTTGTGTAGGGTAAGCTCAAAACCTCTTCAAAGAGAGGAACCGAGCCAGAAAATTATGGCAATACATAAGATACCCACAACACAAAACTGAACTCAACAGATTGCAAACAACCATTAAAAGAAAAGCTGGACTTTACAGACAACAGGTATGGAAGGATCACCTTATTTCTCTGGATGCCGAAGACGGCTCCCTTTAGGGAACTGCAAAAGCATTCAAGAGGAAGGCTCCCGATTTCAGCCCTTAATGGCCCGAACAGTACCGCTCTCAGCGATACAAACAAAACAGAAATAATTGCTCAATCGCTTAAGAGCCAATATTTCAACTTAATGATATACAGAATCCACAAAAAGACGAAGTCATTACAAACATAGTTAATGCATACCTAACTACTAACGCAAACAATACTGACCCCCCTCCCCCCCGCTCTTCCATCTGAAATTACTAAATTCATTAAAAAGATTAAAATCAGCAAAAGTCCGGGAATAGTCAGAA
Organism: Trichonephila inaurata madagascariensis; assembly: GCA_019973955.1. Taxonomy (NCBI): domain Eukaryota; kingdom Metazoa; phylum Arthropoda; class Arachnida; order Araneae; family Nephilidae; genus Trichonephila; species Trichonephila inaurata. The sequence continues at coordinate 14,732 of BMAV01013228.1, forward strand.
CTACTAACAAGATGCTTAAACACCTCCCCCTACTTACAATTTTCAAAATTACTAACATAATTAACAATATGCTGAACCTAAGATACTTTCCAAATCCATGGAAAACTGCAATTGTAGTCCCGATCCTAAGACCTGGGAAAAATCCCAAGTTGGCGGAATCACATAGACCTATCTCGTTACTTCCTGTCCTTGGTAAACTGGCGGGAAAAAATTACATCTGCCAGATTAAATGATTTCCTCGAAAATGAGAACATTCTCATTCCGGAGCAGCACGGGTTCCGTCCTCGTCTCTCCACAACCCATCAATTACTCCGAGTCGTGGAGTGCATCCAGGAAGGAAATAACAGAAGTCAATGTTTAGCTGCAGTGTTCCTTGACATCCAAAAAGCTTTCGACAGAGTATGGCACACTGGCCTACTCTTCAAATTAATTACTTATAAAATTCCACCCCCACTAATCCTTCTTTAAATTCCTACATTAGCGATTGAACTTTTTCTGTCAAAATTAACCATACCTTCTCTCAAGTCAAATCTGTAAAGGACAAAATTGCTCAAGTATGGATTCTCGGGCTGGTTCTTGTTAATCTTTATGTAAATTATATTACTAAAAGCAGTAACACAATGTTTTGTATGTATGCAGATGATACGGCTATTTTGAGCAGACACAAAAACCTCAACACTCTTGTTGACAATATCAATGAACACCTAGCTCATCTTGAAATTTGGTTCTCCGTTTGGAAAATCGCACTGAATATACCTCGAAAAATGAAGCAGTTTTCTTTTCTCAAAGAACCCCACCCCTGAAATTACGCTTCAGAATCAAAGAATCCCCTGGTCTCAGCACACCAGTTCTTAAAAGAGCTTTTGTTTAAATTTTTTCTGTATTTTAATGCATTTAAATTTATTTTTATTAATGTAATCTCTTCTATATCTTTTTAAAATGGGAAATGTTAAAACTCGTTCCAAGATAGGAGATTAGAGTCCGACAGGACTAAGTGCTCCGAAACATATGCCAACGATCCATAATGCTTAAAATTACTAATCACATCACGTTCAAACTGACACCATCAAGAAAATACACCCAGAACTTAAAATTAAAACCACTGGAGAATACATAAAATTATACTCTGACACTGTAGAACAAAACAGAATCATAGCACACACACTTAAAAATCTAGGCAACAAATTCTATGTAATTACACCTAAAAACGAGCGCCCTATTAAAATTGTCATAAAAGGGTTGCCAAAAAGCTCCAACCCCGATCTTTTTAATCTGACCTCGAAGATTGGGATTTTTACCTGAAAAGGTAACTCAACTCATTGGAAGCAAAACAAAGCAAAAATTAGCAGTTTTTCTTGTAACTCTACCCCATTCAATGGAAAACAAAAATTTTCGATTTAAAAACACTCGCCCACCTCAACATTACAGTAGACGGTTATAACGGCAAGGGAACCACACAGTGCTTCACTTGCAATAACTTTCACCACAGCGCTGACAACTGCTTCCTGAAACCCCGCTGTCCTAAATGCGGAGAGGAACACGTAACTAATGATTTCCAATCAAACAGAGATTGGAAACAAAATTTTGCATCAACTGCCAGGTCTACTGTCATATGGCCAACTGGCACGGATGTCCATGTTCCCCCCTAAAGATACTGCTAAAACTAATAGAAATATTTACACAAATTTATACAATAATTTCGTTAGGCCAAACTTCTCTTATGCCCAAATAACAACCAACTCAAATAACAACACTGCAATTAATAACAAAACCAAACAACAGGTGGCGCCACGTAGACCTGAGACTTCTCTCTAAACTGAGGCCGTTATTCGAATTCCTCCCATTCAAGCAAGTACTTCGCAATTAAATTTTAATTGTATAATCTTAATATTAACCTCAACATTCTCAACGGGAATAATAATGATATTAAGTCCCTACTTGGAGTAACTGTACAATGATTGAGTTCAGTTACTAAATGCAATGAATACCACCTTCCCCTCTAGCTAATAAATTCGATAAAGTAAATTCCGCTAAAGCGGATGCAAATCAAATGTACAGCCTAATAGAGGCATCCTGCAACAAAAATAATGATCAATAAGTTCCCAATCGGCCTCAGGTTGTGTTCTTGGAACACTAATGGCTTATTAGGAAAACTTGTAGAATTGAAAATTTTCATTGAAAAGCACTCTCCAGACCTAATTTTAATTAGAGAAACACATTTCAGACCATCACACAACATTAACATAACTAATTACACTCCTGCAATAGGAATGACAGACTTACAAATCCAGATACTGACAGCACCTTCAGTGGAACTCTTATCCTCATCAAAAATCCATCAATCACTAATCACTCTCCACACCTCCCCTTTAAGCTAATGAAGCTTTTATGTCATACTAACCTCTCTTGATCACGATCCAATCTCGATAGTAAGTGTTTATATCTCACCAAACTCGGATGAGCTTACTTTTACTATCGACATTGAAAATTTAATTCAAACCAGCAGTAACTGTGTTTTATTCGGCGATTTTAATGCTACACAAACTACTTGGAACTGCAAAACTAACTCCTCTAGAGAAGTATGCCTCCATAACTTTTCTAACATGCTAAATTTGCACATAGCATATCCGAACTCTCCCGCGAGATTCGGACTTAATTCTTCTAATACTTTAGACTTTGCTTTTATCAGAAACCTACTACCCTTCACTGTAAATTCCCTTCATTACCTGTCTTCAGATCACACACAACCCTGTTCTTCTTAACATCACTCTTAAACTTAATAAAGATATCATTAATCCCAGAGCCATTCATACGAACTGGCCACTTATTTCTAAATATCTCAATAGTAATATCTCGTTACTAAATTTTCATCCTAACTCTACCAATTCCAAAGCCAAAATAGATAAAAAAATCTGAGTTCACCGATACGGTCCGTGCTGCCCATAGCCACGCCTCCCGACCAATTGAAACGCTCCAACGTAAATTCACAAACTCATAAAACAGAAACACCAGTACAGAAATTTATATCACAGAACGCTTGATTAATAATATTTCGCCTGTATATAGCTCAGACCTCTGTATAGAGTCTCAACTAGAATTTTAAATGTATGACTTAGAAGTGGGTTTATCCATGTTTTATGACAACAGAGGGGAGAAATTTTAAGAAAAAACGCCGATAATTATTTCAATTGGTGGTAACTAGGGATTGCAATATCGGACCAAAAGTTCAATACCGGTATTCGGTATTTTTTATAGCTTAATACCAGGGATACCGGTTTTAATACCGGTTGTAGAAGTTTTTGGAAAAGAAAGAAATACAGGTTTTTCTTTGTTTTATTTGGCAGTTTTATTAGATTGTGTAAATATCATCGAAAATTAATTTGTAATTTTTAAATTTTAACGGTACATAATTAACCACAAAAAAATAAAGGAACACCTTACTTATTTAATTCACAAAAAAAGTGTACATATCATTATTCAGTCTCTGGTACTATTACAAATATTTGAAACGTGATCTTAAAAAACATAAAGCATTAATTGTAGTCATTAAGCGCTTGGAACGTAATTATGTACACAAATTACCAGCTGTCGAAAACGCTCTTTTGGGCAGCTACTCTAGTTGGTGGTTTATTAAAATAACGCGATATACTTTTTCCACGTATTTACCTGTAAATCTCTCCTCAGATGGTTTTGGATATAACTGAAATTTCTGTATGGTATTTTTTTTTTTGAAATTTTTTTAACTATTGCTAATTTTAATTTTTGTTCAAGAGATAATTTCTTTTCACTATCGACACATTAGTGTCATCATCTTCGAAAACTGTACCGAATTCTTCTGACTGAGGATAGGTTTGTGGGTAAAAAAAGTTTAAGACAATTTACAATAAACTTGATAAAATTCGAGTTGGTTAGTGTCTTTTCTTCTTTTTCATTTTCATTTAAAAAATCATGATAATATGTAAATACAAGTATGATATGCAAATACAATGTGAATAATAAGCTTCTGAATTTAAAAATCGAAATATTACACATTTTCTTCACAACTACAACCATATTTTTACAGATACGAATATCACTACGATACCTTCTCGTGTGCAGTATCGCTCTGAACTGTAATTGAATATATTTGGCCCGACTCCTTAAATAATTCACATATTTTATCACGTCTTTTGACTGCACGATACAACTTTATATTCAAAGTCTAATTAATTTCACCCGTTAGGGAGACATAAAAACAAAAACGTATACAATTTTACCAGATTGGCGATCCATGGACATGTACTTGAGATAATTTAAAAAACCAATTCTAGTAAATACCGAAAAACCTGCATTTAAGCTTGTGAATACCGGTATTACAAAATAGTACAAATGTCTCAAAATACCGGTATTCGGTAGCCCGGTATTGCAATCCCTAGTGGTAACTCTGAAAATAATGTGAATTTTTCCAAAAATCATAGTTGAACCTCTGTACAGAGGTCTGAGCTATATAAAGGCAAAATATTATTATAATAAAAGCATTTTCCACTAAAGGAGAACATTTTGAAAAAAGGTTATTCTAAGTTAATTTTTTCCCGCGTAATATTGTATTTAAATAATTTGTTTTGTCACAATGTCCTTAAAACAATTTTATACATGTATTATAATCAAAAAGTGACACTAAATATCATGAAAATTTATCCATTTATGCGCTTTTTTAAAATCATGGTTCCCCGAACGTAGTCGGATACCTTAAGCAAATTATTCGATAAATGTGTTGACGACACATGTTACTTCATTGAAAGCGTACGATGCTCTTAAGGTATCCGATTATGTTCGGAACTGTGATTTTGCAAAAGCGTACAAAAGAGCAATTTTTTAATATTTAGTGTCACTTAGATCAGAATACACGTATAAAATTGTTTTAAGAATATTAGTGTAATAAAAAATTATTTAAATGCAATATTTTGGCAAAAAATGAACTTGTAATTATACTTTTTCAAAACATTCTCCTTTTATGAAAAATCCTTGGGTTCCCTTCACACCAAACGGTTCAGGGTCAGTCGGATCAATCCACTTCACAGAGATTCTGAATGAACCAAGATTTGCCTTCACACCGCCAAGAAGTCAATACGGGCCAATCGTTCTTCCATCAGTTGCAATCGAAAATGGATGCTTTTTTAAATGTTTTAAGACGTTTAAGGTATCAAGCTATTAATTTCACAACTGCATCCTTATTCATTTATTTTCAAATTGAAATACATAAAACAAAATTATAAGTACGGTTTAATTTATTTATTATTTTTTTTATATTTTCACACTGTTTGTATCAAGTGTATTTATAGTCTGCAAAGTAGTTACAAATAATAAATGTCTATTGTAATCATATTATAATGCAATTACTTTTACAAATAATGTATATAAAGTTTTTAAAAGGCATTTTTCACATGTTGTTATGTACTACAGTTTTTGTAGCATATAACAACTATTTTTTTATTATATATTTAAAAATGGTTCTCTAATACATTAATGAATTTAAAATTTTACATGCCATTTACATTTTGTTTGTTTCTTGTAACATATAACAAAATTTGAAATCTATGTTGTAATAAATTGGAATCTTTTCAAAAAATTAAAATCATCGACAATATTGGTGTTTTATTTTATTTTAGCATTCTCATAAATATTTAATTTTTTCTCTCCCAAATTTAAATAAATTCATATCAAATTGATTTCTGAAGCTATTTCAAACATACTTCAGAATATTCCCCTCCCCCTCCCAAAAAAACACATTTTGCTTTTAAGTAAAGAATAAAGTTATCAAGTTCCTAAAATTGATTAAAATAATACATGCAAAATTAATTTTATTCTTTACGCAACATTGGCAGGGATAAAATACAGCCTGCACACTCGGCGACGAGAGCTACAGTTAGTTTACATAATGAAAAAATACTATGAATACCGAAAATATAAGCGCCATTTATTGGCATAAAAACAAACTCATGCTAACCCTAACTATTAAATCATTATCTTCAAACATCTGAAATCAGTTTCTTGAATGGATACTTTATTTGTATAATCACTAACAGCATAAAAAACAATAAAATTCAACACTCTATTTATTTGAATTCACTTTTTCTTTAAAAAATTGCTCCGAGCTGCTGGTGAACCATTGAAACAAATCTGACCTGCCGAATTAATGTGAAGGAGAATGACGGTGGATTGAATCGTGCGGCTTCGGCTGGTGTGAAGGCGGGAAGCGAATCTTGGCTTATTTAAACGGGAAATTACGAAGCCGAATCCTCGTCAATCAGTTAAGTTTGAAAGTGAATGAATCCTAAGGGTTTGTTGTGACGGGAGAATAATACGTTGTATGCAGAGAAGGAAAAAAGATAGTTGGAGGCCCATGACGGTAAAAGTTTGAGCCCCAAATGCTAAAGAGTCGAAAAACTAAAATAGGGAAAAAAGTCGCTTACTTAAATTCTACAAATAAAATGTATTGCTGATACTATAACTCAACAGTAACGAAACTCTATATGAAAAATATTTAAAACCTTACTCTGAACAGCTTACAGTTTAATTATACAACTTGATTTCTTTTTGGCCAAATTCATCAATTATTTTCACCTGATGAATTCTATAACGGTGTTGTTAAAAAGTTTTCAAAAGTATTTCTACATAAGGATTTCTCTTGCAACTCGGTAAATTTCTAGTGGGGATTTTCATAGTATCTTTGTTTTCTTTTCATTTCGTGTTCCAATTCATATCGTCAGAATTAAGGGGGTAGGTTCAGAATTTTGACCCCAAAACTCATTTTTCATTTTTCCTATTTTTATAAAATATGAACTTTTACGCTTCTAATGATGCAAACATTATCATTCTACGTGCAGTGTAAGTATTTTTAATAATTTTTTGAAAATGTCTTACCACCTGTCAGAGTCCACCTGCCACGCCCACTCATATGTAAACAAACTTTTTTCTGCATTATAAGCCCCCAATTTCACTATTTTTTTTCATTATTATTTAAAATATTTTGAACGGCAACGTCTAGTAGAAGAAATGAAGTAACAAATGCTTGTTTACTATTTGAAACGTGCTGTTTTGCGTCGAACTTTAGTATTTAAGTTTTCTGCTAGCTGCATTTACTATTATTAAAATTTGTAAATATATTTCCGGAAATTTTTTGTTTTTTAAACATTTTATTCACACACTGCCATTTTTTAAAAAATGGAATTTTTAAAAAAAGAACAGTTTGTTTGCACTCACAGTCGAAGGTAAGTGAATCAATCCATTAACAATTGAATGTTTCTGCTTCAGCCAAGAGGCTAAAATCTGTATGGATTACAGCAATTTCTTGAAAATGGAAATTTAAATGAAATTATAAATAATACTTTATTGTCTGAAGCTATAAAAATATCTGCAAAAATAAAAATTTCAATTATTTTTAAAGAAAAGTTCAAGGCTTGGCACAGAATTTGTGAAACTTGTGGATTCAGCCAGCATTTCTAAATACTGATATATATGGTTTCATGTAATGGAAAAAGAGTCTAAGTATTATGAAAATACCAGGCTTTCATATGTAATGAGATGTATTGGAAAAAAGGTAAGTCTTTGCTAAAGTTTTGTGTGGAGTTATGAATTTACCAACTCCATCGCAAAGATTTAATAAAAAGAATCAGGGTTAGATACAGTTTAGAGACTATGGCTACGGTGAGTATGCAAATTGAAGCTAAAGAAACCAAAGATGTCAACGGACATTCTGATATACCAGTTGCTATTGATGGTACTTGGCAAAAGCATGGGCATACGTCTTTGAATGGTGCTGTCATTGCAACAAGTGTTTATACCGGCAAAGTACTTGATGCTTCAATTTTATCAAGATTTTGTAAGTGCCCCAAAAAATGCATAATGAGGAACTTAAGGCTAATCATTTTGAAACAGTGGAAGTATGGAAGTTTCAGGAGCCATCGAAATCTTCCAACGCTCGGGAAAGTTTATGGTTTGCGATACACCAAATTTTTGGGAGATGGTTTACTCCAGAGCATATAAACCAGTTAACGAGATGCAGCCGTATGGATACAGGTATTGAAAAACTGGAATGTTGGCTATGTCGGGAAAAGGATGGGGACTCTACTACGAGCTTTAAAACTAAAAAAAGAAACGCAAAAATGAAGTGACAAAAAAATGGATGATCACGGTAGACTTACAGACGCTAAAATTCATAAACTGCAGCGTTATTATGGATTGGCTATCAGAAACAATACCGATAATATTAATTCAATTAAGCGAGCATTTGGGCTACATATTTTCATAAAGCATCTACAGATGCATATCCCCCTGGTCTGTGCCCAACAAACGAAGATACATGGTGTGAATATAACCAACAATTACAACAGGCGAAGTATATAAACACCAGAACACTTTGCCATCAGAAGTGTACAATTGTATCAAAAATGTGTACATGGTCAAATACCCTGCTCAAATTGTATCAAAAATGTGTCAACTCCTAACCTCCTTGCAAAATGCATACATGGTAAGACACAAAACTGTAACAAAAGTGTAAATTGCATAGTATGGTCACAGATACCGAAAAACATTTTGTCAATTAAACACATTAAAAACTGGAAATACTGGAAGCTATTGCCTCCTACAATCAAGGTAATATCACTAAATGTCATGTTCTTGCAACATTAGGTATATTTACAGGTTTTCACAGCTCGAGCAATCGAAGCAGCTGATCGGGGTAGACTACAAAAGCAAATTATGACATTTTACAAAATTCTAAAAAGCAAGAGTGGAAAAAGGCATAAGAAATGTATATTAGGGGATACCTTAACAGAAGAAAAGAAAAACCAAGCTGTGGAGCTGGTATGCATTAAATACAAGTAAGTTTTTTTCTAAAATACATTTTTCTCAAAACTAACTTTTTACTATAAAGGGAAAATTTTTTCCCAAACTACTGCATTTAACAGCTTATAACTTTGCATAATTAATAATTACACTCTAATACATACTTAAGTCAAGGGATTTTTAAAACAAAATATTCTGACTTGATTTATAGTATTAAACATAATGAAATTTCACTGTTTTTGAAAAAAAAACACATTTGTTCAAAAAATAATTTTTTAAAAAATAACTAGACATCCCATCTATAAAAGCTCTGATTAAAGTATGTTTTTATGGTTCAAAAAAATATTCAGTAAAAAAATTTGGGCATTTTTATTCAATAGAATGTTTATAAATGTTCCCTTAAAAATTTTTTTAACTTTCTGAGATAGATCCTTTTTTTGAACCTACCCCCTTAAAAGGTTCAATATCGTCTTTGTAAGTTTCCTTTAATTTTGGTGTAGCTTTCTTTTTAATTTCAGGTTGTAATCTCTCTTCAAAAATACAATCAAATGTTCTATAGCAGTTTGATAAATTTCTGCTCTTCGGAATAGTTCTGTTGCCTTCATAACCGACTTCTTTACTTTCACCAAAAATAATATATGTTTTTTTCTTTTACTGCCTGCGAACTTCTCCAGCAACCTCTTCAAAACACAGCCCTGATAAATCAATTGCTCTTTGTTCCATTTCCCCAAATTCATTGCTGAAATTTTGAATACAATTTTCCAGAGATTTTAGAAAGCTGGATCCTTTTAATTACTCACACTCACCTTATTGTAATGATTTGCTAATAGCATTAATTCTCTGGGTATGGTATTCCCAATCTTGGTCATCAGGGGAGTTTCATATTTTTCTCAAACTTTTGAAGGGTAGCAGCTTACAATATTTTGGTTTTTTTTTTCCTCATTCGTATCACGATTTCAGCTAGGATCTCTTTTATAAATCTTTATCTTGCTATTAAGGCTAAGTTCAACTAACTTGAAATAGTTTGATTTGAACTAGAAATATCTTTCATCGCGTAACTTCGTTTTATTTCATTTAAATTCATTCATAAAATGCACTGAAGGAAATAAAAATCCCAACACAAAGTAGGTTTGTGCGCTATATCGACGAAATTTGGTATGCGTGTATATACACTGGTGTGCAAAACTTAAGCAACAATGTAAAAATTTAGCGGATAGCCATGAAATTGCGAAAAGGAGGGTCTGGAGATCAGTAGGGGAACACGTAAGTCAGTAGAAACGTCTCGTATGCAAATATCAGGAACAAAACGTCAGAAGCGATGTGAGCGTACGCAAAACGCGTGATGCCGGCACGCGCTGCTCAACAGTAGAATGAAATGAAGGACGGAGACGCAATTAACCATATTCTCTGCAGGGGGCCAGTGAGTCATTTCGTGAAATATGGCTAGAAGAAATCATCTGGATGACTTCACACGTGGAAGAATGATCGGAAAGCTGGGGAAGGGGCGTACTGTCACCAGTGTAGGGTGCAGAGTTCGGAATCAACAAAAAGCGTCGTTTCGCGCGCTTGGAAAGCGTTCAAACCACAGGTACAGCTGTTAGAAAGGTTGGTGTGGCCGCCGGGACGACAACTGCGGGGATGACCGATATATCATCCTGCAGGCGAAAAGTTCGACAGCAGTCAGCAAGCGCCATTGCTCAGAAACTCTGCACAGCAACAGGTCGACAAGTGTAGTGGTTTACTGTGGCCGGACGCCTTCACAAGGGGCCAGTTCACCCGCCGCCCTGAACGCTGCCTCCCGTTGAAAGATGGCGACCGAAGCCACGTTTACAGTGGGACAGAAGCAAAAAAACTGGACAACTGACCCAATGGAGTCGTGTTCTCTTTACGGATGAGAGTCGGATCAGTACCGAAGCGATTCTCAACGCATTTTGATTTGGAAGATCGGACCCGGTTTATCCCAGTAACATCAAAGGAAAGACATCGTTACTGTGGTCCTGGAGTTCTTGTCTGGGTTGGCATTATGCTGAACGGCGGAACTGAGCTTTCCATTTTCGACAGGGGGTCTGTAACCGGAGATCGCTATTGTGAGGGTACTTCTTCCCCATCTGCATCTTTTCAGGTTGCCATTGGCCCAGACTTCATCTTTATGGATGACAATGCACTGCCACATCGCACTCCTGCTGTTGAGGAGCTGCTGGAAAGTGAAGATATCATTCAATGGATTGGCCAGCGTGCTCCCAGATTTAAATCCATCGAACATGTGTGTGATGCTTTGGGGAGAACGTATTGCCACACGCTTACATCATCGGAGAACAACCAACAACTCAAGCAGATGTTGATTGAGGAATGGGCACCCCTACCTCAAGAAATTTGCACCAGCTGGTTCTGGTATGCGGAACGGTGCAAAGCAACCAGTAGTACGAGCGAGGGCATATCACCCTATTAAGGAACATCTGCTTGTTGTTCTTCCTGTTGGATAGACAATCATGAGTCACGATACTATGCGTTCAATAAGCTTGTTTTGTTTGATTCCCATACCGTATGTGTTGTATTCCTTATTCAGCGCCGATGCTTTCGTCATCTTTTACGTACATAATACTCTCCCTCATTTCGAATTTCATGTCCCCAGATGATTTTTCTGGTTTTGGCAAAAACCACCTGTTGCTTAAGTTTTGCACACCAGTGAGTTTCGATCCTAAGACCGGGAAAAAACCCCCGTTGGCGGAACACATGACCTATCTCGTTATTTCCCTGTCCTCGGTAAACGGGAAAAAAAATTACATCTGCCAGTTTAAAATGTTTCCTCGAAAATGAGAACATTCCTTTCCCGGGCAGCACGGGTTCCGTCCTCATCTTCCACAACCCATCAATTACCCCCGAGTCGTGGAGTGCATTCGGAAGGAAATAACAGAAGTAAAGTTTGCTGCAGTTTTCCCTTGACATCCAAAAAGTTTTGACGGGTATGGCACACGGGGGCCTACTCTTCAAAATATTAAAAAAAAATTCCACCCCACTAGTCCTTTTTTTAAATTCCACAAGTTAATTTTCTCTGTAAAAAATTAACCAAAACCTTTCCCAAGTCAAATCTGTAAAGGACAAAATTGCTGAAGTATCGATTCTCGGCTGGTTTTGTTAATTTTTTATGTAAATTATATTACTAAAAAGCAGTAAACAATGTTTTGTATGTATGCAGATGAAGGCTTTTTTGAGGACAAAAAAACCCCCAACACCTTGTTGACAATATAAATGATCACCAAACCTTTGAAATTTGGTTTTCCCCGTTTGGGAAAATTGCACTGAATCCCCAAAACGAAGCATTTTTTTTCCCCAAGAACCCCACCCTGAAATTACGCTTCAGAATCAAAAATCCCTGGTCTCCACCCCAGTTCTTAAAAATTTTTTTTTAAATTTTTCTGTATTTTAATGCATTTAAATTTATTTTTTTTAATGTAATCTCTTCTATATCTTTTTTAAAATGGGGAAAAGTTAAAACTCGTTCCCAAATAGGAGATTAGAGTCCGACAGGGCTAAGTGCTAAACATATGCCAACGATCCCTAACTTAAAAAATTTCTAATCCCTACGTTTAAATGCCCCCTCAAGAAAAATACACCCCCAAAATTAAAACCCACTGGAATACATAAAATTATCTGTGACACTTAAAAAACAAAAACAGAAACAAAACCCCACACTTAAAAAAACTAGGCAAAAATTCTTATACACCTAAAAAGAGGCCCTTTAAAATTGTCATAAAAAAGGGTTGCCAAAAGCTCCAACCCCGATCTTTTTTTAAACTGACCCCGAAGATTGGGATTTCTTGTAACCTACCCCCTTCAATGGAAAAAAAATTTCGATTTAAAAACACTCGCCCACCCAACATTACGTAGATGGTTACAACGGCAAGGGGGCACACAGGTTTTACTTGCAACCATTTCCATCAAACGCCGACAACGCTTTTAAAACCCCGCTGTCAAATGGGGAAGGAAACGTAATAAAGATTGTCCAATCAAACAGGTTTGGGAAAAAAAATTTTCATCAACTGCCAGGTTTACTGGGGGCCCCAAATGGCACGGATGTCCATGTTTCCCCAAAAAAACTGCTAAAACTAATAGAAATATTTAACAAAATTTATACAAAGTTTCGTTAGGCCAAACTTTTTATGCCCAAATAACAACCAACTCAAAAAACAATACTGCAATTTTAAAAAAAAAAAC
>BMAV01013229.1:14660-26791 GCA_019973955.1 Trichonephila inaurata madagascariensis
CAAATAAAGAACAATGTAAAATCTTTTCAACATTTAGGCATTAAGAACGAAATTGAATTAAAATAGTTTAGGAGTAAAATTTAACAAATTATTCCCAATTAAAAGTATTCATTCATAGATATATTTAATTGAAGTAGTGTTATGTCTTTTAAGGATTTAATTCGTCAAAAAAAAAATCAATCACTAACTCAAACTAAAAACATTAATGTAAGTAATTGACATAATCACTAAAAATTACTTTTTATATTCATTATAGCTTTATTATTAAATTCAACAGGAAACAAAGTTTTCTTTTTTTTTTTTAAATTTTTTTTGCGGAAAGGAATTCTCTGAATTAACTTGCTTATTATATTAACATTTATTTTATTTATAAAAATCAATTTCTTAATTATTTATCACTAGAGATAATTGACTGCAGATAGTACAAGATACTTTCATTAAAGATCAAAGAAACTAATAGATCTCTTTTCTAGTTTTATATCCTTATATAACTTTTAAGATTTATACTTTATTTTACTAATTAAGAATAGTCAACAAAATGTGGTTGAATTACAAAAATTAAGTAACTTTTTCTCCAAAAAGTTTCAAACCTCAAGTTTGATTCTGTTACATTGAAAAAGGATTTTAAGACCTGATTAACAAAGCACATAACCACGGCCTATGAAATACAAAATTTCAAAATTCCATTATCTCAAAACATATCTGAAAAGATTAATCATGTATTAATTCTTAAAACATAGAATGTGCCTACTTCTGATGTGTTTTACCAATTATTTTAAAACTAAATGGTTCAAAATAGGAAATAGGTTTTCTTCTTCCTCTAAAAAGCTCAACTACTTTTAAAGAGTTTTTGAAAAATTTCTTTGGAAAAATGTTTCAAACTGGATGTTTTGAATGAGGAAATTGACGAAAAAACACATTTTATTACTGATATCTTACCTTTGAGAGTATCAGTATTTTCAAACGAGTTGACTGTAACCACCGATCCAGGCATGATATCACTTTAATAATCCTAATAGGCAAATATAACCAGGTAATAAGCAAAAAATCAGCAAGTCCAGCTGGAGCAAGAGATAAGAGTGTGTATTGTCCGTCTAGTTTGAGATTATCTCGGCAACTGATATGACAGCTCCGTGATCAGATCTATAAGCACCTTTTGAAATGTTTTCTTCTTAAATTATCATCCCTCCCACCCTCACCTTTACAGCGCCCACAACACTGCACTCATTTCGCGATTAGTGAAATTCTGTGTTTAGTTCCGCTTCCTTAAGCTCGTTAATGAAACGATTTCGCTTTCACCACCGAAAGTTCAGGGTGAAAAAGTTAATGACTGCTTCTGTTGTCATAACGTACAGATGAAAATCTTGTTAGAAAGTCATCCCGATATCTGATTGACTATTTGTTGCTAGCTTTGTCTTGGGTTTTTAGAATGTTTTGATGCCGTCGTTCAATGACATGTAGTTGTCAATGACCTAATATTTTCCTAGAAAATTGTATTTCTGGTTGTGGTTTTTATGGTTGGGATTTCAAAATGAAAGATAAGTTTCCATTCTTATCATCGGAACCCTTTATAAGGCCGTGGGAAGTTTACTTTCCGACAAGTTCATTAATTTTTAAATGTCGATTGGAAGCTATTTTCTTATTTATGATCAGGGCTGTACGACCTCGGTTAGCACGAAAATCTTGTTAGAAAGTCATCCCGATATCTGATTGACTATTTGTTGCTAGCTTTGTCTTGGTTTTTTAGAACGTTTTGATGCCGTCGTTCAATGACATGTAATTATCAAAGACCTAATATTTTCCTAGAAAATTGTATTTCTGGTTGTGGTTTTTATGGTTGGGATTTCAAAATGAAAGATAAGTTTCCATTCTTATCATCGAAACCCTTTATAAGGCCGTGGGAAGTTTACTTTCCAACAACTTCATTAATTTTTAAATGTGTCGATTGGAAGCTATTTTCTTATTTCTGATCAGGGCTGTACGACCTCGGTTAGCACGAAAATCTTGTTAGAAAGTCATCCCGATATCTGATTGACTATTTGTTGCTAGCTTTGTCTTGGGTTTTTAGAACGTTTTGATGCCGTCGTTCAATGACATGTAATTGTCAATGACCTAATATTTTCCTAGAAAATTGTATTTCTGGTTGTGGTTTTTATGGTTGGGATTTCAAAATGAAAGATAAGTTTCCATTCTTATCATCGAAACCTTTTATAAGGCCGTGGGAAGTTTACTTTCCGACTTCATTAATTTTTAAATGTCGATTGGAAGCTATTTTCTTATTTATGATTAGTGCTGTACGACCTCGATTAGCACGACACCTGAATTTTTAAGTCTTAAACCAGTGTTACTCAAACTTTCAGTGTTTGTGACTGAATATTCACAATCATAATTTTCATCGCCCCTCCAAACAATAACAATGTATTGAATTCAATGATACTACACTTTGATGCTAAGGCTACAATACGACTTTAACCTCTTAAGTGCCACCGGCATAGATAAATGTCTCGCTCAACCAAAGCGTCAATTTCCCCGTACGTATATATGCTTCTTTCCGATCTTTACTGTGCACTGTTATCCATAAAATTATTCCGAAGGCTTTAAGGCCGTATCACACGTATATTTTTCAAGCAATTTTTTCGTCCAATTTTTGGCCGAATCTGAGGGGGAAGGGTTGCCGTAAACAAAACGACACGCTCTGACGTCAGCCGTGCTCTATCTCCACATTGAAAAATTACTCGCCGATTTTTCTGCTTTGGAAAATGAACATCCAAAATTATTTCTTTCATTTCGCTTGCGCAATTGTTGATGGGTGTAAACTAAAAATAGAGCATCATTATATTTAAAATATTATACGCCGTTAAAATATTATGCACCATTAAAATATTATACGGCATATCTGAAGTGTTACATGAAACCGAAGCCGCCATCTTGTTTATGACGTAGGGCGCCGAATAACCCCATTGGCTGGAATTTCAAGCAATTTTTATTTGGAACAACTTTTTGAACTCGCTAGCAACAAATTGTTCTAAAGCGGTTGCTATGGCAACTGAGTAAAAAATGCACGAATTGGACGAAAAATTGCTTGAAACGTGTACGTGTGATACGGCCTTTAGAATGTAATAAAAAAGAAACTTGACAGTGTTTGTGAAGGATTTACTCATTTCAGAGAATTTGCCTATTTTTATTCCTTTTCTCCCCCCCCCCGCGTAGGAAATGAAGTAGGCGGGCCTAAGGGGAAAGGGATGGAATTGGGTTATGAATCGCATAACTTTAAGTTGGCAGTTAAGGGATTAATTATAAACCGTACAAATTATCAAGATAAGTGTTAATTTTTGAAAAATATTTATATATGGCAAGCCCATGGGTCTCTGGTAATTATTTAACTTATTCCTAACTCAGTCTTGATAAAATAATAATAAAATATATTATGCAGTATTGATACATTTATAAGTGTATTATATCAGTGTAAATGTGTATTTTATTCTTTATTATGTCAGAATTCTTTTGTTTACTTTCAGTAAATTAATAATTTTTTAAAATAACCTTTTGTTTTCTACTTTTCAATAGGCCCCCCCCCCCCCCCTCGTATAGTTATCTCACTCCTCTTGAAAGGCGGTGCCCCACAGTTTGAGAAACGCTATCCTAAAAGCAAGGGACAATCTGTAAGTTTCCTGAGTGCCAAGAAAACTGTTCCAGGTGACATACGGTTAACTAAAGTTGTTGACCCTATGTCCCCTTTACAAAAAAAAAAAAAAAAAACGTATAGACGTTGCCGTTTGTGCTCTACTGAAGCTATGAGAAGAAATAATTAATTAATTAATTAATCACATGAGAATTAGCACATATAAGTTAATTAACATAAGCACATGGGAAGAGGACAAGATGTGTTTGTATAGCTTGCAATTTCTCATTATGTATTGACCTGTGTTTTCTGAAGTTTCATAGACAGTAATATGTACAAATTTTTTAATTTTTTAAATACAAAATATATCTAATTTATAACTTCTTTTGTAGATTTTAGTATTGGCAAATTACATTTGATAAATATTATATGATTTAATAAAAACATAAGATGTGTCCTGCCTTTGAATAGCTCCCAATGGGTAGTGGGAAAGCTTTTTTCCTATATATAAAAAATGGTCTTAAAAATCAATTTAATTTTAGGTAATATACTAAATAAGTGTCTTTTTTCAAATGAGTTTACTTTTTAACGAGTCATTTTTGCAAAAAAAATGTTTTATTAAATTACTGAGTTGGGAAAATGAGCGTATATAAATGGATTAAGATGTTTGAACAAGTCTAAAAATTCAGTTAAATCAAAACTATCATTTATTTGTTTTTCTATTGATTTAAATGGACGAAATTATTTGGCTTTTAGTAAAGAAACTATATGGCAATATATTTTAAAAAATAATCACAAAAAAGCGGAGTTCTACATTTTTAAATCATTACAAGTTAGAGCTTTAGATAGTTGTAAAAAATAAGCCACACATAATGCTCATTTAACATCAATAAGCTTTAAGGGAGCTCTATAATGAAATAGAATCTGTCTGTAGATTATACATATATGTAATATAGATTTAATAGAAACATACATTGAAAGTTAAAATACTTATAAAATATATTTGGGAAACAGTTCATACTTTGTTTCAGAAAATTTGCTTGAATTCCATAGATATCTTCGCAATGTAAAAAATTTATATTTTAAAATTACAAGGAAAAAAAAATATATTTTCTAGTTTTTTTGTTTTTTTTTACAAATAAAAACATGTAATGTTTTAAGCAAAAATGTTCTGCATTATTGTCAAAGAATATGAAGTGTATTATAAAATAAAAAATTGATTTGATATGTATAGAGATGTTCTGTTTCTCTCATTTATTTTTTATCTAGTCTAAATTTGTCGGCAGAAAATAAGCTTTTTGAAAAAACTGATTAATTAAACAAGGTGGTATGAAAATAATAATTTTATAATTGAATTTTTTTTTTGAATATTTATGCGCTTCAATCTAAAATATTAACAATATAAGTTTAAAAGACATTTTGCTCGACTGAATTTTTCATATAATTTGCTTCTTCCAATACAACTAAAAGGATTGTTACGAAATTTTCAAAGATAATATTTTTTTTTTATTGTGTATGTATTTTTGAGAAATGGTGTTTATTTCTCGGAAATCTTTTCAAGTGTTTAAAGCACATTCTTCAACCATAAATCTAAAATTCATATTAACAACCAAAATGAAAAAGAAGGTACCTTCTGTTTATACAATTGAAAACAATTCAGACTTAAATGAGGCATGTAACAAGTATACTAAATACGGATTTACGCTTGAAAATTTTAATTTATCCACTTAAAATATCGAAAATTTTCAGACGCATAAAAGTATGAGAATCATATCGAGTAGTTTGTTATAAGTAAAATACAAAATGAAGTGTATCAGCGACAAATACTCAGTTAAGGTATCCGACTACGTTCG
Organism: Trichonephila inaurata madagascariensis; assembly: GCA_019973955.1. Classification (NCBI taxonomy): domain Eukaryota; kingdom Metazoa; phylum Arthropoda; class Arachnida; order Araneae; family Nephilidae; genus Trichonephila; species Trichonephila inaurata. The sequence continues at coordinate 20,136 of BMAV01013229.1, forward strand.
GAACCGTGATTTTGCAAAAGCGTATAAATGGATAATATTTATCATATTTAGTGTCAGATTAGAATACATGTATAAAATTGTTTTAAGGACATTTTGACAAAAAAAATTATTTAAATATAATATTTCGGCAAAAAATTAACTTAGAATAATCTTTTTTCAAAATGTTCTCCTTTTGTGAAAAATGCTTCTATTATAATAATATTTTGCCTGTATATAGCTCAGACCTCTTTACAGAGGCTCAACTATGATTTTTGAAAAAATCACATTATTTTCAGAGTTACAACCCATTGAAATAATTATCGGCGTTCTTTTCTTAAAATTTCTCCCCTCTGTTGTCGTAAAACATGGATAAGCCCATTCTAAGTTATATATTTCAAAAATTCTAGTTGAGCCTCTGTAGATTCTTAAAAATATTTGATAAATAACAGGGATTGGCAAGGCAATGTGCAATTTTTTGCTTGAGAAAAAATTAAATTGGGAAGATAATCCAAAAAAGCCGATATTGGGGCAATCCAATCTATCCCCAATGCAATGTAATACTTAGTATTAAACCATGCTTCAAATTGTGAGTGCATATATATATATATGCATATTCACACAAAATCCTCAACCTTTTGAAAAAGAGGTAGGGACGATTTTTTTTGTAAGTATGAGAGAAATTTTTTTTGGATACATGAAACATTCTTCATAGAATGCAGAGTGTACTTATAAAAAGCAAACATTTAGGGGACTTGTGTTCCACACTTATAAAATAAAAAATAGTGTGAAAACTTTAAAATTGAAAATTAAAATAAAATTCTTTTATTTTCTCATTCTGTTAAGTATTATACTTAAATGTATGCAATAAAAAAATGTGCCTATTTTTTGGTACATTTTGGCAAAAGAAAAAAAAATTTAAAAGGTTAAATATACAGTGTATTAAATTAATATTTTGTTCGGTTATGTTTACTATTGAATACATTCTTCGAATCAACAACTTGGTATACTCTTGTAGCATTTGTCATTATATATATATGTGTGACCTTTTCTCTCTCTCTCTCTCTCATCAAGTCTTTTTTAGTAAAAGCCAAATTCAACTGATTAATCGAGGTACGTCCATCTAGATGTTGCTATTATTTTGTGCAAGCTGGGGATTTGATTGCTCCCAAAGAGTAACTCTTACTCACAGAGTCGTTTGTCGTGTGATCGACTATAATCAGCTTAATAGGTCGTTACATTATCTGCGGAAGGGTATGGTCTACTTCAACCAATTAGAAACAGGTTTTTGAAGATGCAGTAAAATTTTAAAAAGAGGCTGCAATTATTCAAAAATATGTAGGTTTTTCACTAAAAAATACCTTTAAAATATGTGTGAAAATCTTCAAACTGTTTATTTGGAAATTTAATAATACTGTCATCCTATGTTTAGCAAACAGCAAATTAAAAAAATATACTTTTTTCCGATAGTGAAATGTACTTGCGTATTGATTCTGTAAAGGGTTTTACACATACATACATGCATGCATGCATGCATACATACATGCATACATACATGCATACATACACTTTTTTCTTTTTCTGTTCGATCTACTGAACTAAAGATGCAATTTGAAATGGGAGAAATATTAATTTTTCTGAAGGAATTTGTCCTTGTACCATTAAAGCTTTCTCAATGCTTGTATATTTTGTTTGTATTGAATGAAGTTACGTGAAAAGTATCACAGAATAAAAAGAGCAAATTCTTGTTTCTATTTTCTTTTTATTCCAAGCAACCATTGGGTGATACGACTAATTTAAACAGCATCTGAAGAAAAGTGTTGAAGCTCTATACATTTGAAAACGAAATAAAACCTGTAAAAATACATCGCACAATAGAATAAAAGTGGAATATATAAAACTATTAATAACAATCCATATTCTACAAAAATTCTAAAGGAATTATTCAACTGCTAGCTAATATTGGGATATATTAGCCAAAGTAGTTAGCAAATTACTTATAATTTTCCGAAAATTTAAAATTGCAAGAACGACAGCCTAAAAAATATTCTTTAAAATTCCAGCATTAGACCTTTTAAAAGAATCAAGAGTTATTGCGACAATTTTTATAAAATCCCTCGTAACTTTCTGACTCATTACTTCTTAAGGTATCCGAACACATTGAAATGGCCCATTTCAATCAAAACACATTTTTTTAAAATTTTATTGAATAGAGCAATCTTTTGGTTTTATAAAACATATATTACTTTGTTTCTACATTACATAGAGTCAGAGTTACAATAAATTACATAAAATTAGAAACACCTGAAGTGTGTCTTTAATGGGCTAGAATTTTGAGTATTTAAATTAATCAGAATCGATGATGGCGAGTCTGAAACTCAAAATATTATGGAGGTACTTCAGTGAAACTTCTCGAACTTTATTTTGAATTACTTTTTAAGGAATGTACTAATATTTCTTACTGTATGAATATTTTTGAGTAACAGCCTGTTATTTCAATAACAGCTTCATAAATGTTTCTTATAATATTTATTCGATCAGCTCTAGCATGTTTGTATTTTAATGAAACATTAAAATTTTAGTATGTACTCTAGATAAATGAATATAATTTGTTATAGTAATACTTTTTCTGATATAAATTTATTACTTTTTTTCTTTAATTGCTTTGAAGTTTTTCAAAAATATTGGTAAAATTTCACTTATAATTGTGATTTTTGTAAAATTTAGATCATTTATTTTAAATATCGTTGTCGTTAAGTATACATTTTTATTGGCATTGATCCTTAAAAAGTATTTATAATATTTTAGTATAGTATTCTAAAGAAAAGTTCTCTGTACGTATTCGGATGCCTTAAGCTTGATACTTTCCCAACTGTTATTTTTCAAAAACAAAACGTTTATAAATTCAGTTTTATCTTGTCAGAATTTTAATTATCTAACGTTAACACTTGAAATTTATTTTCTGCTAACGGTTAGAGACAAAATAAGAAAAAAATTAGAAAAATAACATTTTCCAAATGCTAATACTAAATCATTAAATAAATTTGGAATATTTTGATAAAAATTCTAGTTTTTAGAGTACGATTGGAAGCTTCAATCATCCGCTTCAATTAATTTGGTTGAAAACTCAATCTAGCATAGTCGTGTAAAATCAGATCAACCAAGTATAACTGCAGCGTTCTTTGTTATCGACATCCAAATCACCTCAGTTGTTGAATCAAAATTCATGTGTTCGACGAACACCTTCTTATCAACCCAAATCTTTCCACTTCATGTGAAGTAAGAGAGTGAATTATCTATCTTCTCCATCGATCAACCAAATGATGCATATTATTTTCTTTCTAAAGATTACCCATTTCCGAAAAATTAATGCAAATCAGCAAAATACGGTGAAAAAACATCGATGGCAATACACGCCTATATTTACCTTTCTTTAGAAGATATTGTAAATATCAATATCAGTACAAAAAGTCTTTATTTATCAGCAAAATAAGTTTCTATATCAAATTTCCAGAAAAAATTACTACACCAACCACTGAACGATGGTCACCAAAGAAGTAAATAAACATTGAATTGAGTTTTAGTTTTCCTTCCAAGGTAAGTGTTTCCAGTTTTTTATACTCGTACTCTTTGATACCATATTGTAAGAAAAATGTATAATTAATATGCAATTAAATCAAATTAATAAATCACCATAAAATCCAGCGTATGACATGCACCATCGTATAACGCGTGCTTATGCTTCCAACCTGCAATTTTTAAGTATATTGGCCGTACAACGCGCATTCCCTTTTTTTCGAAGAAACCTGAAATGTACGTGTTCAATGCTATTATGTTTAGAAGTCATGTATTCGAGGTACTATACCAAACTTTAGAAAAAATAGTACACTTCTAGAACTACTACCCTTTAAATTCATAAAAAATGTGATTTCTTTTAAATAAACAGAATTTCCATATATGTAGAAGTCTAATTTTTTTTAAATACTTTTCTCCCTTTTTATTTTTAAAGCTCTCAATTTCATACTTGGCGAACAACGCGCACCCTTAAATTTCGATTCTATTTTTTGTGGTAAAAGTGCGTGTTATACGCCGAATTTTACAGTAATTAAAATAAAATAAGTGTTCCAAAGGCACGTAAGAGAATTTAGAATATCTTCCAAACTATTTAGAAAAAAAACAGTTTATTATAATAATAACAATATGTAACAACACCTTAACCAATAACAATAACCTTAACAGTTTCTACAAGAAATTAATAATTTAAAAGTAAAAACAACTTTTCTGATGTAAACATATGCTCCTCCTCAATTAATTTTTTTTTAAATTATTTTATTGCTTGTTTGTTTACTTACTGCTTTAAGGCTTCTGATTATATTGTCACATTAATTGCACTTATCTTCTGAACTTTGTAATTGAACTCCATAACTAACATTTGTTAAATTTACGTGATTTGGGTACCGAAAACATGTCGTCATTCATAGAGTTTGATATGTATTACATTATTTTTGTCTTTTTTCCTAATACGTCTTCTCATTCAAAAAATTGAATATTCCCTCTGTAAAAGATTTCCTTATTTTTTTTCTAAAAATATGATACTCTTTTAAAAAGTAATTCGTTTTCATTACAAAATTCTTATTTATTCAGTTTGAGATTAATTAAATCGTCGTTTTTCTTTTTGAATCTTCAGAAAGCCTTTTCTCTTTCATAGAATTCCATGCGTAACATTTTTATTAACCTTTATTGTGTGTGTGTTTGTCAACTAAGATGGTTTTGGAATAAATATAGAATAAAAATTTCCATAACAAGAAGGTTAATAAATAACAGTTAATTTGCTTCTCAAGATTACGCATACGGTAAAGCGTTTTTGTCAATGAAAATAAGGCATTTCCTCATGTTTTTTCTACAAACTGCTGAACTCATATTTCGCTCTCGGAATTTATAATCAATTCTTTGCTATTATAATCAAATTCCTCGTTGCCATTACGCGGTTGAAGCATGAAACTTCCTTCAAAGGTATGATATAATACAAATGTAAAAGTCAATTTGTATAATGTAATTTTCAATTTACATATAATAACACTCTATAATGATTGCAAATGACAGCATCATTTCCTATAGCAGGCCATAATTCAGAAATTTTTTATCAATTTATTTAAAATGTATCTGATTTAATGCTATATTGTGCGTATAGGAAATATAAAATTCTCAATAGGGATTACTTTTTAAGGATGTATAAGATACCTCTTTTGTTGTAAAGTGTTTTTTCTCTGCCAAATGGGCAACTATCACAAAAAACATACAAAAGTAAACTAAAGGTTATATCTGCAAAAGGGCTAATTTCTGCAGAAAGCGCTTAGAAAACCTTTCATCTTGCATGCCTTCCAAAGTTTATATAACTACAAACTCCTTCAGGCTAAATAAAGAACAGTGACCACTCTTTTATTAATATTTCTTTAAGTAGTTAATAATCATGAGTGGTAAAAAAAGAAGCTTCAGTTTGAGATAAATGGAATAATATTGCAGTTTAGGCAGAAAATATTATGCAAAATTCAGCTTAACTATTATCGAAGCTAGAAATCCTTCTGTGTCTAAAGTTGGCATGGTCCTAGTCAAATCCACGGAATATAGACACAATAATAGATGATTATAAATCTATTTAGGATGTAACGTCATTCAAAACATTAATCTCTCCTTCTCACTGCACCCAAGTATTTCTTTATCCACTTAAAAGATAACACTTTTTTGCATATTTGCATTGGCAAACTTCGAGAAATAAGCTGTATTCTTGAAAGAAGGAACTAAAGGACTAAAATCTTACAATAAAAATATAATTAAAAATATAAGCAAACCAAACCTCCCAACAGAGCAAATGTAGTATTCTTAAAAATCTTTACAAAGTTGGCTTAATTTATACAATAGTATTAAACGGGGAAGAAAAATATCAATTGCCATATCCACAAAATAATGCCAATCTCCTAGATCAGCGATACTCAACCTGCGGCCCTCCGAGCATTTTTAAGTGGCCCGGTCATTATCCAATGCTCTGAGAAATTCTTTTATTTAAGACAATGTATTAAAAATTTAGTGGGAAATTCTTTGACAAGAAATCAAATATATCAATTTTTCTTTTTTGCTGTCGATACCATACAGCTGCGAATTGATATTCTTTTTTCCATTTGTAACGATTACTGTTAGGGATAACAGGCAGCAGTGGATTAACGACAATTTTATGGGTAGAACTAATTTTGAACAATGTCATACCATGCAAGTGAAAAATACTCGAATGATTTGAAGGTTGACTGCTGTGGAGTGAAAAACGAACATGGATCAGTACTAGTTTGAATTGTCACGAAAGGGCTGTATTTAAAAAATACCAATAAACAGGAATTATTTAATGACATTTTTCCTCTTTCAAGAGATGGCTCCATTGAATATTCTTTGCAACAGCAAGAAAATGTTTCATCGGGGGTAATGCCACAGTAGTAATAAAGACATCCTAAGAAGTTTGTTATATTATTGGTAATCATATGAAACCGTTTACAGATGCAAAAATTGCGAAGGAGTGTTTCTTAAATTCTTTTAATTTAGTGTTAGTGACAAAAATAAAAAAAATAATAATTAAAAAAGAAGAGAAAAACAGGAGTTATAATATTGTGATCAATTTTCCAAATTTTAAATTT
>BMAV01013229.1:35225-86351 GCA_019973955.1 Trichonephila inaurata madagascariensis
ATAAGCTTTATATATGAATAAATAGAAATCACATAATTTTTCTATTTTATAATTCGTTTTTTGGATATTGAAAACCTCTTTCTCGAGCTTGTTCACGCCCTTTGGTTACAAATAGGTTCTTCTGAATGTTAAAAAAAAAACCTTTATTTTACGGGGAACTGCTATGTATGTTTTTCCTGTAACGAATAATGGAATTTTTTTCTCTATTAGGTAAAGATCACATGCAAGTAGCCGGCTATTTTCTATTTATAATAAAACAATCTGAAATATATTGACATGAAATATTGAATGAGATTTAAATGCATACACACCTCAGAAATGATATATTCATTATATTTTGCTATTTGGTTTTCTTCATCGAAAATCATACTCCAAACCATTTTATGACATTCTTTAGAATTAAGTGAAATAAAATACAAATTTAGGTATCTTGAATTCAATAAAAGTCTTTCAAAGTTGCTTTAAACAAACTCAATCATAGAATAGGAACTTTTCGAAGGACTTTGGGAAAATCATATTTGTAAAATTCGAAAATTCCTTTTAGTTTATCGTGTTTTTAACTAAATGGGAGAATTAGGTTAAGACTTTTAGAACATCTTTTAAGTCAAAGTATGTTTAATATAATTGTGTAAAATATGATATTTGTGCGATGAGCAGCTATATGATTATTTTTCAACTGTAACTTATGATGAAACTGAATAACTGATGCGTTGAATGTTCCATAGACTGTTAACATTGTTAATACTCTCACCTTTTTCCTTAAGCACATAGTATTGTTTTTCTATGAAACGCAGATCTTCAAAGGCATCCGCAAAAATTTTAAGTCTTTTGAATTCAACCCCTTTTTACGATCAAAATAATACAGAACTACAGGAAATTGTTTTCGGTCGCCATTATTTGTTACATCAACAGCAACAGAAAAAGGAATACCAACTTTTTAATCAGTGATGGCTCATTCAACAGAAAAACGAACGATGCATCACACCATTGACAGTTGCAGATGTTTTCGTTTTTCCACATGGTATTTTTCATAACTCTTAAAAAATCATCAATTACTTGCTTTATTACCTTATTGTAGTCCTGTTTTATGTTGAAACATGTTTTATGTCATGATAAATTTCAACCAATTCAGCTGTTGTCGTTGTTTCACTTTCCATCGAATCTTTAACGACGGAAAACTAATTTATTATTTTGAAACTAGGGGCTGTTTTTTTCTTTCTCCATGTGATTCCTGTTGAATAAGTACTTTTAACTCATCTTATTCTATTGTAATAATTGTTCGGCACACTTTACACTTTCATACTGACTTATTATAGTCAAAATCATTGACTATAACACTGGAAGAAGTCCGGCCCCCCCCCCCAATATTTATCATATTGACAAGTGTTATTTTCAGATACTGGCGGAACAGTAGAACAATCCTCATTCAGGTTTAATTATTTCTAAAAGGCTTGTTTGATATTTAATCATATTGATATTTTTGTATCTTAGAAAAAGTGAAAATAGGGTTAGGAATTAACAGGATCCCATTCGAAAATAATCAAAATGTCGTGGTTACTAAACCAACAGCCATCGCACCACAAAATATTTTGTAAAAATAATTGAAAATTAATTTTTAACACAACAAAATAGTGAATTGACTGAAATTTTAAGATCAATTCATTCAGATGTTGAACATTTAGAAACTCTATAAATATATGGAATATTTTATAAAGTACTTCTCATATTATAACAAGAAAAATTACATATAATTTCAACTTTATCGATTAACATTTCATTGTTAAAGTTTGTTGCATCATACTTTAATTTGATTAAATTACACATTTTACAATTCTATAAGTTGATAACATTCATAAAGCTCCAATTTTTATAGTAATTTTCATGTTAAATACAATTTGCATGATTATAAACTGACTAAGAATTAAAAGATTTAGAATCAGAAAGGTCAAACGATTTTTTAATAAGACATTTAAATTAGGAAATTTGTTCCTAAAAGGAAAATTTTACTTAAAAACTTTCATAAAATCAATTAATTTTCTGTATTTGTTAACTATAATTATTTCTGTTAAAATCTTAGTTAATAACTTTTATTAAATCCTTGCTATTTTCATGTTACATAAATTGTTGTTCGTGAGTTTAATTCATTTATAAATAGATAAATATTTTTCTTTTAATCTTAGGAGCAATTAAACAGTTATATCTCATCGAAAATATTTTGCAGAAATAAAAACAGAAACTACACTTAACTGCATATCAATTAATAGATGTATATAATTTTGAAATTACTGGATAAAATATTCTTTCATTCGGTGACAAAATATCACTATCCTTTCCATAAAAAAAACAGAAAACGGGGTTTTTAAAAAATTTGTATACGAAATTTGTCATTGTATTACAAGAATTGTTTTATTTTAAAATATTTATAATTGTGAAAAACTAAGCTCACTGTGTGACAAAAGAAAAAAAATGAAAAAAAAAAAAAAAATCATGAAGAAATTTTATACAAAAATATTTTTAAGAATTTACAAGAAATAAATCACAACTCTTGTTGAGAAAATTGCATTTATTTTTAATCAAAAATAACATTTACAAACATCAGATACAACAGGCAAGTTTGTGAAAAGTTCAGTTTTATGTACAAGTGAAAGAAATAAATGCGACATTTCAGTTTGAAAAATTATACAAAAATATTATATTAGTAGCCTCATAACGCTGAAATCCCAAATTTTTCTATATTCTATATAGGAGTTCCTATAATACTTAATATGTTTTTAGTTTTACTATAAATAAAATTCCTGAATAACAATAAAAGAATGTTCATGACTTTAAACGTGAAAAAATAGTCAAGACTCAATACGTAAAAGTCCAAAATAGCTTGAGTCATACAAAGATATAACAAATTTATCCCAGAATTTTTTCAAAAGTAAAATCTTTTCAAATTAATATCTAAACATAATTAATATTGAATATAATAATTCACAATAACTATGTCTCTTATTAAGTTTGAAATTAAAAAAAATGCTCTCAAGCTATTTTGAGATTATTTCAATTATATTTAATAAAAACATTCAATATTTCAACTTAAAGTAGAATGGTTAGTTTACAATCATTTGTATCTATAGTTATCTAATATAAAATTATGGGACACAAATAAAAAAAATTCTGTGATAAAAGTATACCATACGAGATTCATTACATCTTTATTATGTACACTATAAGTGCTATGCCCCAAAATCTTTAAAATATTTTTTTAGAAATTTTATATAAAATTCACACTAACTTTAAAATCATCAACGATTTCCATTTTATGAATAATAATTCATTTTATGTATTGCTCATCAAATTGATCGTAAATAAATGAATGATTATTGGCTTGATAAAATACATATCAAATTCAATTTGAATTTAAAGGAATTTTTATAACATTAAGTTAAAAAAAAAACTCAGAACATTCAACATAATATAAGCTCTTTTAAATGTAATACAATACTCCTAAATTTCAAGGATTCGTGCAAATACTTAAATGAACACATTATGAATAACAGCAATAAATTATGATACCTTTTAAAAACTTTCGATAAATGTTATCTGGTTCTAAAATGATATTTTAATAAAAAATTTATTCCTCAATTGTTATTTAATAACTAAAACACTCATTTTAAAATTTGTTAGTTTGCTACATCCCAATATTTCAAAATAAAAAAATTCACTTGAAGAATTCTTACAATTTTCATTCAATACGTAAGTACTTGACTGACTCGATTTGCTTCGAAATGAAAATACCAAATTTTCGTCAGGCAGTTCGAAAATACCCAAACAGGTCATTATATACATATAATACATAATTACTAAAAAAAATATAAAAAAATAAGTTAACTTTTTCCCCTGTGGAACACATTAAAAAATACTAAAACGTATAAAAAAAGGCTTAAAACAATATTAACATCTGAAGCACTTATTAAGCAATATCTATTCCAACTTTAAAAATTCTCATATTCTCCATACAATATGCTTAAACTTTAAAAATAACAATAACATGCCATTCATACTGTTGTACTTCCTTTTTACATATAAAAAAAATATCTTTCCAAAAATGAATCGTCAGAGTTCTTTTTAACAGAAGAATGACTCAGTGACACTGCAGAAATGTTTACATGGAATACTTAATAGCCTTGAAGCTCGGGCATGTTGCAATATGCTTTCAAGCACTCTGGGTTCTTGATGTTCGATACCTCAGGCACCTCGTTCGTGGCTACTATCGTCTTTAACAATCGTTCCATCTTCTTTCCATTTAAATTGTACTGCAACAAAAAAGAAAATTAGTATATTTGTTGGGAAACTATTTCAAATATGAGAATTTTGCTGCATATTGGCACACAAGCCTTTGAACACATGGCAAATCCCCCCGAGTGTGAGAACTATTTCTGTTGTAACACCATCTAGTGGCGGCTCTCTGTACCAAATTTTTATTTTAATTCAAGCTCTTGTAGGATGCTAAATATTGCCGTGTTTTAATTTTGCAGAGAATACCACAGCCAAATTGAACGGATATTTTGCATGACACATAACCATGTGATATGCGTGCCTACGATTTTCGCATCCAGAAAATCTATCAATTCCAGACGGGATAGAACCCGCAATCTTAGCCTTACGAAGTGGGTACGCTCCCTCTAAGCCAACAATCCGAACTTGTGAGACAATTCTATTCCGCAAGTAGCTTGAACTGAATTTTTTTTTCTGTGAATGTGTGTTTAATGGAATATAACTCACTACTTTTACAAAGACACTTCCTTATATACGGAGTTTACAGTAAAGATTGCCCTGTCCTGTGTGCTATGTTTTTGTATATGTCGTACAGCGAAAGATTGGGAAATATATCATAAGCTATATATACCGTCGACTATTTTCATCAAATGAAAAGAATATCCAAATGCCGCGATAATACAGCCAATGGTGGATATTTTTCCCGCTCAGTAATTCGAGTATAGTAATAATAAAGATGACAACATTTGGTGACATTTTTGAATGGGCAATGCCTTTTGATTTGGCGAAATTGTTCGACAGTATAATACATAAGTACCTATTAAAACCAAATAAATCCTGTGAAACAAACTTATTGATAAAGCTTACATTCCTCGTTATTTTTCAAAAGTTTTATACTGGTTAAAACCTCTACAAAGAGTTGCTAAATATAATGTGATTAGAAAAAAGCAAGAAATGCCTGAAAAATTACTAATTTAAATCTTTACATTCAAGGTCTCACGTCTTTCGCTCAAGTTTAAGCCTCTTAAGAAGCAGTAGAATATGTAAATATAACAATCAGTACCGTATTATTGAAATTATACATTCTATATATCTTAGACGGACTCAAGATGGTTGCTGGTAATTTCTATATAAGAAGTGGAACAGGTAGTGTAAAAGTTTTTTTTTTTAATTTGCTTAAAATAATTGTCAATGCGTAACAGAGTAAAATATTATAACAGAGTAATAAATATTTATATGCATTTTTATTATTGAATTGATTTTTAAGTAAAATTATTGCTTACTTTAACTCAGTGTTCCCCAACTTTTTTATCTCCGCGGACCGGTCAACGTTGGATAATTTTACCGCAGCCCGCTGAGGGGGAGGACGTTGATTGTTTATATTTTAGATTGTTTTGTTTTAATAATTTTATTTTAATTTTACATTTAAACGGGCCTTCAGAATAAAATATAGTTACACTAAAAATGAATATAAAGTGATTCAACAAGGAATATAAAGTGATTATCATAAAAAGTAGCCCAAACCCAAGAAAAATATGCCGCAGTAAATAAAATGGAAATAATTTAATGTTTCTTGTGCGGACCAGTAGTATTTGCTCCACGGACCGGGGGTTGGAGACCACTGCTTTAACAGAAACTAATTACTGAATTTATAAATTAGCGTTTTAACCCGTATTTCTTTAGTTTTAAAATTAAATAAAATTGTACAACTTTTAACTCATATTCGATTTCACACACATAATGATTTAAATTCAACTTACTGGTATATCCTGAACTTCCAGAACTACAGCGGGTACGTGTTCTTCTGTGAGTTGGGTTTCTACCTGTTTTTGAACCTTCTTTGCAAATTCTGCATCAAAATGGAATCCTTTCTTCATCTTCACGAAAAGAACAACTCTCTGTTCTCCGTCATTGTTGTCCTGTCCAATACAGATGTAGTCTTGGAGCTCTTCCATTGTGTGAACTAGAAAATGAATAAGTTTTTAAAATTAGAATATTCTTCAATGTTTCAGCAAGAAGTTATGTAAGAGAAGAAAGTAGAATAACTTTTTATGAAAATGAGATAAGCAGATACATATTTTTATAATACGGGTTCCGATTTAGTAATGAGCGTCGTTATTGGTACTTTTTCGTTAACACGACGCCATTCATTTTCGAAAATAAGTATATGAAATAAGATGGGTACAAATGGCAAAAATATGAAAAGAACAATGATTTCAAAATTATTTTTAGTTAAGTAATTTTAATACTTGTGTATATATATAATACCACCGACCAGTTTCATTAAACGAAAAGAGATCGCCAATTCAAAAGATGTTGCCAAATTCTGTCATCTTTATTATTGCTGTCTTCGAACGTGCGGAGGAATGGTTTCCACTATTGGCTGTATTTCACGGTATTTGGCGGCGTCTTTTGATTTGACGAAATAGGTAGACAGAATAATACGTACTGTATAATTTTATTCAATTCTGTTCAAACAAACAAAAAATACAAATAAAGACAAAATTTGGTCTAAACAGGTGGCATAAAATTGCAAATATCTTTCAGAATTGTTGAGAATATTTCAGCTTTGTGATATAAGCGATACCTTTAGGATAAATAGTGCTATTCTATGGTTTATTGCGTCATTTAGCAAAGCTTTACAAGTGTTCCACAGCTTATTTAGGTTACAATTTATGAAATTATAGCTGATTGACAATAAAATGTTCGTAAATGACTTTCTTCAATTTTTCTGTCTTTTATACTTTTCAACAATCTGAAAGTATAATACCGTTTTTCTGAAAGCGGAATGGCGATTTCGAATGGTAACAAAAAATTCTCTATAGTTTTGCTAAACTTCCAAAAGCCCATTAAGGTGGGAGAACTACTTCAATAAATTAATGTTTATTTTTCCAACCCATTACCCAAGATATTTATTTACGAAAAAAAACCCCGAAATAAATGAAATCGAAATATAAAAATGAAGATATTTGGAGCGGTTAGCAACCTTCTCTGGCGTGTTTGTGTTTATTTTTGATTGACCCTCGTTACTTGAAAGGTATCTCCTGCCAATTATAAACAGCTGTATCATCACTGAAACTTCTCTGTAATATTAAATTTAATCGGTTTATAGGAATTTACGTAAATAGAAATAGCTCATTTTTTATGCTTATAATAGGACCAATTATAGACTACCCAAATAAAATATTAGAACTAATCGACTAGTCAGGTGTAGTATATAAAGTGCCAAATGTAGTTTCCGGTCGCTGACGAAATATCATTAGATGAAGCTATTTCACTTTCTTCTCCGTGAAAAATTTCCTTATGAAAAGATTTTCCCCAGGTAAACTGAAAAGCACCAAAATATTCAAGCGTAAAAAGCTGTTATTGTTGCTAATGCCGCCTTTCTGACGGTGTCAGATCGAGCTCCACGAAATTCATCGCGGTAAAGGGCTAAATGTACGTGTGTCGTTAACCGTAGCTTTGAGCATCATACAGGTGACAGCAATTGTGTCATAATTTAAAAACTTTCTCATGTTCATTATTATTCACTTTTTTTGATTCCGTCATATTATTAAAATACTGATAAATAGGAGATTCAAAATTTGTGATATAGCAATGAGTGTTCTTAAAATTATAACATCAGTTTGTTCAATTGAAAGTTAAACTGAATAATATTGGTTTAATATTCAGAATAAAAGCAATATGTTCGTATATGTAGCTGCTTCATAGAAATTAAAACTAAAATAAGTGTTAGGTTTTTTTTTGTTGTTGTTGTTTGTATTACTTGTATACAATTTACTTACTTGCGTAATAAATATCAGCACAACCAAATCGCTCTCCATTTGGGTTAAGAACATCATCACTGAAACGCAAATGATAAAAAATAAATTACTAACATTCTTAACATCAGGCATTGTAGAATGAAGATTATCATATCTGAATTTAAATAACATTAAAAAAACCCTTATGCATAAACTAGGAAGCAAATAAATTTTATAATTTGAAAATTATTCCCTGAATAAAATGTTTACATTTGACAACAAGAAATCCTCTAAATTAATGAGCATTACAAAAAAATTTCCTTGAATACCACGCTTGTTTAATTTTGTTTTCAGCAGTAAAAATAAATATTTAGTATTTTGAAGTTATTAATAAGCGCAAAGACCATGATCTATTTAAGTTCAACCCAGCAATGATTTAAATTTGAAAGATTATTTTTCTTTTCGTATTCTGAGTATAAATATTCTTTTTGCATTATTTATCTAAAATAAATTTTAAAACTATTATTAACCTTCTTCCAATGATGACCATGCCTTTTGTGTTAGGATCGATCCAGCATTCATCATTTTGGCACCAAACACCTGAAATTAGAATAATTAATTAGTCTAAAATAAAAAGCCGAGTTCTACATATACAAAGATAAAATACTTCAACATGGTATAAAAAATTAATTTTCTTACATTTTATTGTACTAATTTAACATTTATTTAACAATTCAGAGAAAAATTACTGATCTATGGAAATAATAATTGAATATATTAAGAGAACTAAGTACTTAACTAAATATTTTATAAAAAGTTGATTATAATTTTAAAGAATTAATTTATTTTATCATGTATTTGCGTCGCACAAATTAATTGATGTTCTAAACTTTGATTTAGAAAGTCAGTTAAAACCAATGTTTATTTCCGAATATAAATTGATCTGGTCCGAGAGTTTGTTTTTTCATTAAATATTTACCAAAACTTCAAAACCTATATATAAGCCCGAATTGGAAATAATTCCAGTAGTTTTCAAACACATTGCCGAGCAGGTGAGGTGGGTGGAATTTATCGCAATCGAATTACTGTAAAGAAAAACGTCAGACGCCAACAACTTCAATTTTATTTCTGGTAATTCAATCTAAAGCTAAAATATTTTCTCTGATCATTAGTTGTCTTGTACAGTATCTGATTTGGTCTTATTTGCAGTGCAATTTTTTGTTTGTTTGCTTTGAAAAAGAGCGGGAAGAGAAATTCATATACGGCTCATTTCAAACTACAGGTTCAAAAATCCCACGGAGTGAATGTAAATTTTTCAAACTCAAATTCTAATATTGACTTAAAAGAATTTATGTGACCTTTTCTTCTTTTTAAATGAAAGTTCAATTTAAAACACCCAAGAATCAAAAAGATTAAAATGACTTGTGTGTGGCTAATGGAAAATGTAATAAAAAAATCGTTTTTTTAAGCTACGTTTTTTCCAATATTTATGGATCCATATGTAAGCTGACTCTCTCACTTTAAGGTATTCGACTACGTTCGGAACCGTGATTTTACAAAAGCTTATAAATGGATAATATTTATGATATTTAGTTTCATTTAGATTAGAAAATGTATATAAAATTGTTTTAAGTATAGTATTACAATAAAAAATTATTTAAGTACAATATTTTGACAAAAAATGAACATAGAATGACCAATTTTCAAAATATTCTCATTTTGCAAAAAAAGCATGTATTATTAAAATATTTTGCCTGTGTATAGCGCAGACCTCTGTACAGAGGATCAACTAACATTTTTGAAATATATAACTTAGAAGTGGGTTTATCCATGTTTTACGACAACAGAGGGGAGAAGTTTTAAGAAATAAACACCGATAATTTTTTCAATTGGTTGTAACTCTGAAAATAATGTGAATTTTTCAAAAATCATAGTTGAGCCTCTGTACAGAGGTCTGAGCGCTATATACAGTCAATATATTATTACAATAGAAGCCTTTTTCACAATAGGAGAACATTTTAAAAAAGGTTTTTCTAAGTAAATTTTTTGCCGAAATATTGTATTTAAATAATTTTTTTTGTCAAAATGTCTTTAAGACCCTTTTATACATGTTCTCTAATCTAAATGACACTAAATATCATGAAAATTATCCATTTATGCGCTTTTTTAAAATCACGGTTCCGGACGTAGTCGGATACCTTAAGAAGAGTTATGAAGAATTCTCGTCTTAATGATCTTTCAGATCCTTAATTATTTATTTCTCCGTAAGAGATTTCTTCACACTTATCTTCGTCATAATTATTAATTTTTTTTCTGTTAGTCATGCAAATGACGCGATAAATTTAATTTTCATGTCAAATTGTTAAGAGATTTGCATTTTTTAAATAAAGATAAATTTAGAATGGATAATGTTAAGATGTTTTAAATCACTTACAAAAATACCCTCATATCTTTTATTGCATTTTGTGCAGTACACACACACACACAATCCATTAATCCTAATTTTTACCTGGATATTTAGTAAGGTAAAGCTCCTCCAACTTCTTTCCTTTCATATCATTCCACACTGCATTTGGGAAGGAGGGATTTGGAGTACAGATCACCAATTCTCCTTTCTGGCCCACAACAGAATTTCCTTTAAGATAAAAATTAAATCATATTAAATCATCAAGCTTCTAAATGAATGCCAGTTTCCTAAATTTTAAGTGATATTTATGTAGAATGATGACAATCTTATTGCCACGTAATGCGGATTAATACTGCTTTATTTATTATATAATCCTTCATATCTCTTGATGAATACAAGAAGGAATTTACTTCCTGGTAAAAGGATCAGATCTTTCAAGATCCTTCAGATCTTTCCGATGCACCCAAAAAATTAACTTCTAGACACCTTGTGACGGGCTCACGCGTCTTTTCTTTAGCATAACCTCTGGGTTCTTTGGTGGCCAGTATTAATGGCAACTCTTTTCCAACCAAAACCCAAGAAGCGAAATGTGAACAAGAAATGAAAATAAGATAGCTTTTAAAAGAACAGAAGTTTCAGTAAGTGGGACGGCAATTTGGGGAATGTTATGTGTGAAAGAGATTAGAGAGAATTGACAGCCAATCGTGAAGTTACCTGGAATACCAACCATTAATACAAGGTGCGTACCATTGCAAGCGCGCCCAGACGTTTCCACATAAAGATTGAATCTAAGTTTGGATTAAGGTAGGACTGATTATTTGATATTAGGACTTGTAATATTATTAGAAGTGAGAGTAGGCGGATTAAATAACATAACTTAGAGAAAGTGGTCTAAGTTAAGCGATTCGGTTTAACTATAATTGTGTGTTTGTTCATTATAGATTCTTGCTTATTTAAATTTATCTAAATTGTTAGACATTTAAAGTTCTATTCTTAATATAGTTCTTATAAAGTTCTTTTCTTCATATTAAGAATCTAAAATGTCTATTCCTTTTGCAAACCCTACA
The DNA here is from genome assembly GCA_019973955.1 of Trichonephila inaurata madagascariensis. NCBI lineage: Eukaryota > Metazoa > Arthropoda > Arachnida > Araneae > Nephilidae > Trichonephila > Trichonephila inaurata. The sequence continues at coordinate 46,706 of BMAV01013229.1, forward strand.
CCTCTAGCTCACCGACAATCAAAGATACGGTCACCAAAGGGGGGGGCGGTATCACAACCTTCCCCCAAATCATAATGGACATTGAACTTACTGCTCATAAATAATTATAGTACTTTGGTTAAAAAGTGCACATAGCTTCAGAATCCAACTATTTATTCACCTTTAGCATTTATAGCCCTACTTTCCATCATCTTTATTAGTAAATATATGTTAATTAGTCTCACTGTCTTCATTGTTATTAACATAATCTCATTAGTTAATGCGTGTTAATGTTAAAGGGTTATCGAAAAATGAAGGAAAATTATTTCGAGTTTACCTTCTTCATCAAAGCACTTCCAATCCACTCCTAATGCGGGAGCCTGTATTTCTGCGTTGTAAACAGGAGTGTTGAGATCAAAACCGGAGAAGACTCCAATCACTTCTGTAGCACCTGAAATCAATAAAGGAAATCATAAGAGATATGATCATACTACAAAAATCACTATTTAGTTTATAGGAAAAATATTTTCCCAGCAATTATAATTGATTTCTAAGAAATAAGCTCACCACTGTACCATACACATGCCCTATTATTTCGCAACAGGTTCTCACTCTCATTTCTCTTAATCAACCTCTGGGGCTATATATATATTTTACGACATTAAGTCTGAGAACCTCTTGTAAAAAAATGTGATACGTGCAAATGAGTCATAATACTTAAGTAGATGTACAAATAAGAGAAAGAAAGCGTAGAAAGAAATATAGGGCATCATAAAAAGCACTATTAAGGAAGCAATATACACACACATATATATATATATATTTATTAGGTTGAGAAAAAAAACCCATTATTTTTGCGGTAGATGACCGTAGTGTCGATATCTCGTGAAGTATCGATCAAACAATTTCAAATTTATGCTCGTTGTCAAGGTGACATTTCACGCAAAAAAAATTCTTTTACTTTTTTTTTTGTTGTTTGGTCCACTCAGTTGTGAGTTACAGGGTGTTAAAAATGGAAGTCAACAAAGAGAAAATCCGGTACATTTTACAGTTTTTCTTTGATAAAGGCGGAAATGCAAGCCAGACGGCTGAAATTTTTAATGGTGTTTATGGTGCCGATACTGTAACAGCTAATTACGTGCAATTTTGGTTTCATCGATTCCGATCAGGCATTTTTGATGTTAAAAGTGCACCTCGCACAGGTAGGCCCGTCGTCAAAAATGTCGATAAAATCACAGAAATAATCGATATTGACCGGCATGTTGATAGTCGTAGAATCTCCCAGAAGACAAAGATCGTGCACAAAACAGTTTTAAACCATTTGCGCGAAGTCGGATTCAAAAAGAAGCTCGATGTTTGGGTACAGCACCAATTAACAAAAATCATGATGGATTGAATTTCCATCTCCGAAGACTTGGCCAAACGGAATGAAATTGACCCATTTCTTAAGTGGATGGTGACTGGGGATGATAAATGGGTCACATACGACAATATTGTGTGAAAACGATCGTGGTCAAAGCGTGGGTAGCAGCTCAAACGGTGGCCAAACCAGGACTAACGGCCAGGAAAGTTTTACTGCGTATTTGGTGGGACTAGAAAGGAATAACTTATTATGAGTTCCTTCCGTATTTCCAAACACTAAATTCAGATCTCTACTGTCAACAACTGGACCGTTTGAAGCTAGCGACTGACCAGAAACGGCCAGAATTGGCCAACAGAAGAGGTGCTGTGTTCTATCAGGACAACGCCAGGCCACACACGTCAGTAATGACTCGCCAGAAACTCTGGGAGCTTGGTTGGGAAGTTTTAATGCATCCACCATATAGTCTAAACCTGGCACCAAGCGATTACTACCTTTTTCTTGCATTGCAAAACTTCCTGAGTGATAAGAAATTAGAATTAAGAGAAGATTGTGAAAATCGATCAATAGAGTTTTTCGCCAATAAGGACCAAGACTTCTATGAGAGGAATTATGAAGGTACCTTTAAAATGGCAACAAATTATACAACAAAACGGTGCATGTTTGACCCAAATCGGACAATCCAAAACATGTTTAAAAAAGTTTTGAATTTGATTCAAAAATAATGGATTTCTTTTTCCCCAACCTAATATATATATTCAGTGCTTCTGCTTAAGTCGGGTCCTGTTATTTGAAGTCTATTGTTTGAAGATCCTTAATAGAGTATTGGTTAGTTAGATTTGGTTTAAGTGTTGCTCATTTATTTTGAAATTGGTTCGTCAAGAATTTTAATAAACTGGTTGAAAATTAAGGCTGATCTTAATTTAGTAAATATGTCTCTCACTGCCAATGAAGCAAAGTCCTCATAATTTTGCTCTTGAAAGCTAATCAATTACGTATAATTATTTTTCGATGTTTTAAAGCTAAATCATTTCATTTCATTTACCATTTTTATCGAGAGCTAAAGATATTAAAATGTAAAGAACATGCACGTACTAACATTAGCATGTTTTGAAAATGCAATTTTTTCGAAACCAATAGATAATTATGTAGAAATATTTGTTTTTGTATAATTATCACGTAGGTATTTAAAATAATAAAGATTAAAATATAATTCCCCTAACTCGCGTCATATTTTAGTCATTCACGCTTTGTAAATCTATTTACATTTATATGTGGATTGTACATATTGCTCACAGACATTTTTTTGGAAATTAAGACAGATTTTTCTCACTTAATTCAAAGACTTAACGAAACTTTGGAAAGTATAGCAACATTATCTGAGTTCAGAGCATATTTTCATTGTTATGAAACTGAAAATCCGATTAAGAAAAAACATGCGTAAAAGTCAGCGAAAGAGACTAAGTTGCCATTCGGATTAAAGATTAAGATTCATTGAGATATGTGAAATTTTTAAAATAACTTTAGACTTTGTTCTTTGTATATTTTATATTTTGATAAGTTTGTTTCAATTGATAATATTTACATTTTTAAACACAGATATGATGTGTATTCATGATCACATCTTACTTGTTTTTGTACAATGGGTTATGATATTGAATCCTTTTAAATGTATATTTCTGCCCAACACAAAAATGTAAAAGTCTCTGACAATACACCTCGTAATTTTGAATCGAGGTCAGATAAACATGTAATTAACGCTTGAGTTGGTATCAAATTTTTCCATTCCATGCCAGTCTCGATTATAAGGGCGATTTTTGCTCCTTTTTGTACAAAAAAAAAAATTAATTACATCTCTGAAATTAATAATCCGTAAGTGGTGACTTCTTAAGACTTCATGAGTTTCCAGTCCCCTACCTAAACGCAGATATCACATATAACCCCACTTTATCAAATTCGGGGGGTGTACATACATTTAAAGTTCAACAAAAGCAATCCATAATTAAATAAAGTTTTATTAGAAAATTCGTGTTTTTACATTTTAAATTCGTAAAATCATTAATTATGTCTTCAAAATAAACTGTTAATCATGTTTCATTTTTAATACTTATCAGGTTTAAATTATTCAAATTACTAAGTCATTCGATTTCTCAGTATTTCAGAGAATATATTTAGGAATAACATTTGAAGATTAAAATTATTCGGACCGTAATCTTACAGGAGTCAAGTCTAGAGCAAGATATATGGTCTCCTTCTGGGCGTTGCCCAATTGGCCCATACCTTTAAACGTCTCTATCAGTGAGACAATTTTGACTAAGAGGGTTGTCATGGAAACGAGACCTTACCTACCAAGAATCTAATTTCCATTTTGTAGAATTTATAATGGATATAATTTTGCTCTAAAAGCTTATATTTAAACTAAATAATGTTCTGACAAAAAATGTTATAATGTGTGGTACCTTTTTGACATTCATATAGACCAGGGGTGGCGAACCTTTATGGATCAACGTGCCATTTTTTTCTAAAGAAGTGTTTAATGAAGTTTAGACGTGCCGTCAAATTATTTTGACTTGTGATTATTGGGAAATAATGAAACTACTTTCAAAACTCTATTTACTACGAAAATGCACTGTATAGTTATAAATATTTTAGTTATACGTGTAATTCAAATTAAAATAAAATTAATGTTATTTCTGTTGTTGCAGATTGTGTGTGTGGACAAATAACTTATATTAGGATTGTAAGATATTACTTTTAGCAGAATGCATGCTGAATTGGAGCCATCTGTCAAACGGTTTATAAGCAATTAATTATTTTTGCTGTGGTTCACTTTTTTTGATAAGAAGGTTTACGATATCTTTCAAAATACCGTTTTACAGACGATGTTCAGCATACCACTATTCCAGAACATAAAACACACACTACTTTGTCGCCTTTTTCTAATAATGCCATGTTTCTCGGTCCATCAAATTTGAAATTCTCTGTTACACTTACTATCTTGCACTTTTTGTTGTTTTGCTGAACTAGCCATATTAAATAACAGTTAAAAATCGCAAATATAACACAGATAAACTTTAAAATACAGTTGTGTCAGTGAAATTGACTACGCTATGCGTAGACAAACTTTACATCATAAGCAATTGTAGTCTACGACGCAACTGAGGCAAGACAATAACAAACGAGTGAGCTCTCCGCTTCCGATCACACGCGTTTGTTTGCAATACTCCATAGTGAACTTCGAAATTTTGAAATAAAATGCAAGCCATTTTGATCACTGGCATGCCAAAAATGTTGTGTCACGTGCCATCAATGGCACGCGTGCCACTGGTTCGCCATCCCTGAGATAGACTGATACCCATTATTTTCCGAGCCAACAAAGCTAAAATATTTTTCTTTAAAATCTAAAAAGTTTAAACATTTTTTTAGTAAGTAAGACGACCTTCATTTGCATTTTTTTTTCATTCAAAGCTACTTTTTTTTTACAGCGATTCGATTATAAAATCCTATCCGACACGAATATGATGTAAAACGCATGACTAAGAAACGAATTCCATACAAAGCTACAGTATTATCTGTAATTTTGTCGTGTCCATCACCTTGCCAGAAATGGGTCACAACACCACGTACACACCCAAACGCCGCCGTGTCAAGGAGCTATTTTAAAATAGGTTGAATTTTCTGCAGAGGTAAAGGTTCGTTTCTCACACATTTCGAAACAAATAACATCAAAATAGATTTTCCTCTAGCTTTCTCTTCGCACTTTGGACAGGAAAATTATTTGAGATATACGTTACTTTTTTTAAAAAAAAAACTTCACATTTCAGAGACGACAAGTATACACTTTAAGTGATAAAAATTCAATGATCAGAAAGAGTTGATTTAATTTAACGTTGTTTTAAGTCATAGAATCCCAAAGTGTTTCCTGTGGGTCCTTGTGGTCTTAGTGACTGCTGAGGGGTTTAGTCGCCATACTTAACATACTTGGGGGGGACAACTTTAGGGAATTCACAAAAGGTTTAATATAAAGTGAAATATTTTCCTGTTTGTTTCCTTAAAATATAAACGGAGGAGGAGGTCTCGCGAAAAAATTTAATCATCTTTCCGGTGTATATATATTTTTTTTTTCAAAAAATATCAACAGGAAGTATTGGCGTTAACTGGAAATATGATTTAAAAAAACATTTTATATTATTTATTATTTTTTTATTATTATTTTTATTATTATTTTTGTTTCCTGTCTTTCTTTCTCTTTTTATTTATTTTTTTATTTTGGTCTGTTTGGTTCATTTGTATTGGATAATCTTATTATTATTATTTTTTTTAACTTGTATGAAAGTCGGAATATGTATATTCTTTCTTCCATCTCTTATACTCTTTATGTTATTATTATTTTTATTATATTTGCTTTATATATTTGTATTACGTTCACGCACATGTATGTATATAATGCAGTTACCTTTTAATTTGTATTTTGTCATTTTGCTGTCTTCTAATGCTTATAAAATGTAAACTTTGATTATTTTTTTTGTCAATCAAGTCTGGACGTAGGATTGGTTGTTTCCCGAGGGATCGGTTTGTAGCTCTAAACCCTTTTCGGGTGATTTCGGTTCCTTTGGGCATTCCTCCTCCTCCTTAAAAAACATTCTTTGGACACGAAAACAAAATAAATTTGTGTACTGTGTGTGTTATAAAAGTTTTTTAGTGTAAAATGTTATTGATAGGTATATAAAATATAAATAATGATCAGTGTCGCACGGTGTAAGTCCGGCCGATGGCTAGTGCCACCGTCTGTGAGATTTGAATAGGAACGGAATCTCGCCGCTTAATGCAATAACTTGTCTAAGATATGGCATTGTAAAAGAGTCGAGAGGAATGTCAACAAATTTTCCTAAGTTTTGATATGGAAGGAGTATTATTTATGTATTGTTTGAAGATAAAGTTCATTATATGTAAGTACTTTTTAATACACAATCAATATCTCGTACATAAATTTAATAACCAAAGTTGTACTTTTGTTAACGTTCAGATTTATAAAATATTCTTATTATGTAATGCTTATATCAATATCATTTTCATTTTCAAGACAACAAATAAAATTTGTAATTGTTCTACTATGCAATTAAATAGAGCTATTTCATTTGAGGCTTCATGGTCAAATTTTTGGTTTAAAATTCAGTTTCCCGCAACCTTTTTATCGCTGCGACCGGTCAACGTTTGATAATTTTACCGCGGCCCGCTGAGGGTGGGACACGTTGATTGTTCATATTTTAGATTGTTTTGATTTAACAATTTTTATTTAGTTACATTTAAATATGCCTTCAGAATAAATATAGTTTGAATAAATAAAGTGATTTAAAGGGGAATATAAAGGAATTTCCGGGGAAAGTTGCGCAATTTAAAATGCACTTTAAATAAAATGGCAATAGTTTAATGTTCTTTAGGCGGCCCGGCACCATTCAATCCACGGACCGGGGGTTGCGGATCACTGTAAAATAGATTCATGGGGACAGCAAATTTGAGAACAACTGTTCCAGTGCTACAAGTACATGTGTGGTGATAAATTTTGTAATTTTATAAATTATATAATAAAGTGGCAAAAATTTCTGCAGTTTGATATATTGTCTCTTAATTTCCATATGAATCCCCTCAAGTACCTATTCTCTTATTGGACATTTACTGTTTAACAGCTTCTATTGTTATATCGTTCTGTTGTCTTCAGTGAGATCTTTGCTCAAACCTGACACTTGAGTATTCTTGGTCACGGAATTCTTAACACCAACCATAAAATTACTTCTATTTTAAAGTTTACTTTAAAAAACCTATTTAACAAACTCTCATTATTTATAAAACAAATTTCACAAAACTAGAAGCAAATCGAACATGAACGAATATTCGGGTTCAACGTATACACTCGAAAGAGTTTTCAAAAAACAATCATAATTTATTTCCAGTTAATCATTATTTTCCAGAACAATTTTTTCAAGCTCAATATCGCATTAATCCATTACTCTCTCTCTTAGTTGTAAAAACAAACCTTCACAAATACTACATGTAACTTATACAAACAGTGTTATGATTTAGGAATACTAATTAGTTCTGTAAACTTTCATACGGTGAAATGAAGTCAAAGTTTATCCGTACAGATTGAGCAGAAACAATCAGAAACGAGTGTGCCGTAGAAAATAGCCTTTGGTTTATCAATGTCAATAGATTGTTATAAACTTTCGCTTTGTGCCGTGAATACTAATAATGAACGATAATAAATCAGATCTATTGCCATCGGATTCAAAATTATCCATCCGCAAAAGATAACCTTCGCTTATGCTGGTTAATAAAGAAGTGACATGAATCGGAAGAACGCGTTTGACCAATATTTCATGGTGAGTCAATTTTTTTTTACCACACAATTGCTTAGCTTGATTTAAAGTTTGTATAAATAAAATTTAAACAATCGTAAATAAAAAACATATTTTAAAAGTCGCATCTCTTGTCAAATACGAAAGAGTTTTCATTTGTGAATTTTTTCCGATATTTTTAGAATTGAAACGTAACGCCAAAATTTGTGTGCCGTAGAAATTTTCGATATTCTTACAAATTATTTAGATTTATGTTTAAAAAATTATGGAAACGAATTGTATGTGATAATCAATAACATTTGGGGAAAAGAAATATGATATATAATATAAATGCAAAAGTTTTCAGAAAAAGTTTTTTATTTCTGAAAACTTTATTTTATTTTTATTTATTACATTTAAAACATTTAAAAAAGATAGTTTAATGATATACTAACATTCTTGAAACTTATCATTGTATTATTTCATTTTTGGCTAATGGAGCTAACTACCTTATCATCAAAAGAACATATCGGATAGTTTTACTTTTTAGTGGTAAAAAGAAAATTATTGAAGCTCACATGTCTCTTATAAGATTTTAAAAACTTTTTTCTGCGTTCTCTTTTGTGTTTATTTACAAAATTTTACAGCGGATGGCCATCAATTTCATTTCTTTCTGACAATATTGAACTTTCATCACAAATTCTTATTTTTTTTTTTTTTTTTGTAAATTTTGTTTAATTTTGACTATTTTCTTCAAAAACAGGTATTTTCATTCAAAAATATTTTAAGTGAAAAACATATTGTTTACTGAATCGCTTCTCCAGCTATGGTTACTGTTGGTGTCAAAAATTACTTTCTTTTTCATTAGAAAAAAAGAAAGCTACCGCAATTTTCCACTGTTACGGAAGACTGCTTCCGAAATTGATGCATCCTCAAGGTCGTCCGTTGCGCCGTAAAAAGAAACATAACAATACATAAGATCAAAATGGTGTCACCGAAATAGGAAACGGTGTCACTCCGTTCAAGGCTAGTGGATCGGAAGTGATAGGGATTAGTTATTTTGAAGCTTTGTTTAGAGAAAATCCACCTTTCTTTCCTCCAGAGATCATTATATGGAATAAACCACGAGATTAATTATTGAAGTCACTGAACCACGAGGTTTAGAGCGGTTTCAACTGATTTCAACGAGTCATACACACACAACATTTAATGAACCGGTTGAAGGTCAAAGTTGAGATCTTGAAAAACCTCTTTAATAATCAAAGTTGTTAGAAGGATTTCTGCTTTGCACCGCTCCAAAGATAGAATAATATATATATATATATATACACTAGTGTCCAAAATTAAAGTTACAAACACATTTTTGCAATAAATAGAAATATATGTATCTATTATTTTAAAAAGGGATGCTATATAGTCCAATTTAAGAAAACATTTCAATGTATGCACCCAATGTCTGTTTAATAAAGATAAGGGTGGGTTTAAAAAACGGAAGTGGACTTTGAAGATGAAAAATGGAAGTTATTGAAAATATATTTAATTTGTATGTGGGACTCAGTTTCTTATTTCTTAAAGAAAACAACACCAGCTGCACACATACACAAATTGACCTTAAAATTACACGGAGTCTCTTAAGGCTGTCTTCGATAAAAATGTGAGAGCTTGAACTAAACGCGAAGCACATTTTCAGACAGAAAAATGCCTCAATTTCCATGGAAATTTGCAATATTTTAGCTCATACCTCTGTTAACGATATAGTGTTTTTAAGAATTTCAAAATATTCCATGAATATTTTCTTTTTCATTTTAATACATGAAGGCGTATCCCATTTAACATTACGATATAGGAGATAAAACACGAAATACATTTTATACCAGAAAAAATGAATCAACTCGGTTAAAAATGGGAAGTATGATAAAAAAAATAAAAAAAATACTGCTCTTTAATGGATAATGAAGTCAGAATATCATATTAATTTTTCATTTCTTTTATATATGAAAAAAATGTTCCAAATTAGGGTCCTATTCTTTAACATTAACCGAAAACAGCCTTAAATGCTCAATTGTAATGAAGACTCGTAGGTAGGCTAAAATTGGACAGTCACAGGCGGAAATTGCTCGTCGGCTACAAATGTCACGTATAGTGGTATCTAGTTTTTGGAAACAGTTTCAAACATCGGGTACGACCACTAAGAGGACTGGATAAGGTCGTCCAAGAGCGAGAGCACTTGCGAAGTATAGCTCGTGGCTTTAAATGCAAGACGCTGTAGAGGTATGACTGCTAGGAAGCTGTATTAAGACTTTGCTACTGCGTCTGGAACAATGATATCGAGACAAACCGTGTACAGACGGTTAGCGGAGAGGAGCCGTTACGCCTGGAAGCTACTGGTGTGTGTTCCCCCAAGTAGGAGGATGTCTGTTTTGGAACCATGAATATCTCTCTTGAATAAAACAAGATTGGTGCTCTGACCTCTTCAGTGACGAATCGTGGTGATTCAACACACCAAGCAATTCTCGATGAGTTTTCAACTGGAGAGAACTTAGAAAACGCTATCATTCTGCAAACATCAGAGAAATCGATTGCTTTGGTGGCACCGACATCATTCTTTATGAGGAGGGATAGTGTTAGTCTCGCGTACATGACTCCATATCTTCAGTGCTCGTACAATGACAGCAGAACGTTATAAAAAGCTGTTATTCTTAAACCCTACGGGTGACGTTTTCGAAGAGTTGTGAGAAATCAATTTGTTTTTTCATGAACAATAACGCCTAACCACACAGGTTTCTTAACTTGTGCTATTCCGCCGTCGCCTTCACAGAGAGAATTCCTATTTTGGAACCCCATGGGTGTGCGTACGTAATAGAAACTTATAAGCGATGCAATATTATAAAAGAAAATTAAGGAAATATAATGTAGTAATGTGTTTATTTCTTCATTTGATATTTGAAAAAGAAAAATATTGGATATTTAACGCAAAATTATCATTTAAAATCGCGAAATATTTAAACCTATCTACTAATTTTCTAAGACCCCAAATTAAATTTGGAACTTTTTTTTATCGGAATATTTAAACCTATCTACTCCTAATTTTCTAAGACACCAAATTAAATTTGGAACTTTTTTTCAGACGCAAAAGTATTCCAATTTTCATAAGTTCATGACTTTATTGCTCTTGTGTATATTTATAATGCCCACCACATCTTTGAAATTAACTTTATAGCTTAGGAGACAAATTTACCAAGTACTTTTTAAATCAGAAGAAAAAAATGAATAATTTAGAAACAAAAAAAGAAAATTAAATTGCTTTCCAGAAGATAAAGGGATCGCAGAAATCGATATTTTTATTGGTGTAGTTTTCAAACTGAAAACTGTTCCTAATTCAGATCCCTTTCCTTAACATTACGTAAAGAATTTCAACTTTAAATCAATTCTTTATTCTGTTATGATTCTTAGTAACATTTATTCCTTTAAATTATTGTTTTTCAAAATGTTTTGATTTTCGGAGAAATAAAGAAATTTTTTTTACATGGATTAATGTAAATCGCACTGTTCAGCTACACGAGGGCTTTTGGCGACGGACCACGTAATTTTGAACCATGGTCAAGTGACATGGACGACACCTGAGCTGGCACCCCCTCTCCTAACTACCACACCACACCAACGGAAGGACGTTTCAGCTCTCGACAGATTTAACGTGCATCGCTGCCCTACACGGCGGGTCTTTAGTGGTACTGGGCTCGAACTTTTTTTACATGGAAGAGAGCTTCTTAATGCTTTATGTTAAAGAAGCATTTAAAAATAGATAAAAATAAATGGTTTACGTGTGTCGTAAACTGCATTTAAAGTTGGTTTGCAGAAATCTAACAATCCTAACAATCGCCTTGAAATACATATATTATCATTTTTTATATTTCTTTAAATTTTTTTTAACATTATAAGCTAATATTATTCACTTACCGTAAAGACAATTCAAGAACATATCTTTCTTTACTTTACTCAATAAGAAATCAAAATTTTGCAGTTTCACTGGACTTGCTCCTACTGTTAGCATTTTCAAATGCTCCAACTTGCAGGTGGGACCTTCAAAAAAAATAGTAACATGAATATAATAGGTTTATTATTTATATATTATAATACAGAATACCTCGATTTACGTTATCCCGATTTACGCGAACCCGGAGTTATATGATTTTAAAATCTCGCCGTTTCGTCTTTTGTTTGACTTTTGGATGCAATTCTATGTTTTAGATGCAATGAGAAACACCGGATAATCTTAAATGAAGTTTCAACAACAACAACAAAAAAAGCTTTTAATACGTCTGGAAAAAAACTATGCCCTGTTTTCTTCATCACTGAAACTCAGGTGGAATCAGTGCCAGAACCAGATGAAATTGGTAATGTGACTGAAGAAGTTATCGATCTTGCCAGGTAAATAAATTTAGAAGTGGATAGTGATGACGCTCAAGAACTTCTGGATTCCCACAATCAGAAGCTCATAGAAATGCTCATAGAAATGAGCTCATAGAAATGCATGAGCAAGACCAAAACTTTGACAAACTTGAGTCTTTAGACACAGTTCAATCTGATATTCTGCATACAATAGAAGAAAAGTCTGGTATGTATATGTGATTCACTTATTAATAACCAAAAATTATTTTTAAATTAATTTTTCAATTCCTACTATTAGGTCACACTCTCTATATATATTTATTTATTTATTTATCTTGGTGGAATTTTCAATCGTTAATAAAATACATTTTAAAGCGCTCAGTTGAGCTAAAATTTTATATACATGATTATTTTGAATGACAATACAATAATTTAACTATAATTAATAAAAATGAATTGATTAAAACTAATTATTTAAACAATTACAAATCCAGCCATGTTGGCATCATTTTTGGAGACTCGGAAGCCCTTTTGGTGACTTGTGTCAAAACTTGAAAAGGATTTTTTTTTCTCACGTTTTAAAGCAGGGGTGTCCAACCCAAATGACCTTGCGGGCCACTTCGGAAAAACATTATAATCTCGTGGGCCGCACATAAAAATATGTACATTTATATCAGATTTGGAAACCAAAAAATATTTATTGGAGTGAAAATTTAAAACAAAATGAATTATATTATTGTTTTCATTATTTTTCATGTATAGACATAGATAATATAATAATGTTTATATAATACAATAATAAAATGATCAAATAATGTTTAAAATATTACAGTTGCCATTTTCTTGAAAATTACGGTGTTCCTTTTGAATTGATCTTTCGTTACTCATTGTTGAAATTTGATAGTGCTGTCATTCGCAAACGATTAAGTATACTTTTCCCTTTATCTTAAACGACCTGAATATTTTTTTTAAACTTTAAAAACACCTCTGACTGCCCCTCTTGGTTTTTGGGCACTCAAAACAGAAAAGGAGAAGGAGAAATGAAAGTCGCACACACAGAGAATTATGTACCATCCATAGTAAAGGATATGCATAATGCAATTCGGAATTTATTGAAAAAGTAATTTATTATAGTACAATCAAATGTAACTGTTTGATTAAATATAAATCTATTTTAATCTAAAGGACGTTTCTATTATCAAAAAGGATTTATTTTAAAACAAGAACAGTTAACAGGCAAATACATTGCGGATTTATATATATATATAAATTTCCCATTAAATAAATTTCAAAATAAAAAGTTTAAAAACCTGATATTTAAAAAAAATTTTTAAAAAGAGTCGGCGGGCCACGTGTTGGACACTCCTGTTTTAAAGCATTTAGTTGAACTGAAATTTTTATGCACGATTGTTTTGGATGACAATACGATACTTTAATGATAAATAACACAAATTAATTACCACTTAATGTTATGATTCTGTCACATATATATACATATTTATATTAATTGTAACTATTTAATAAAAAGTAGCTAAAATAATTTTTTATATATTACTTGTTTTAATAATTTTCAAACTAATAACATTTAATAACCACAGATTTGTCCTATTCTGTAGAAGCAATAATTAAGAAAAGTTTCATGTGTTTAGATATGTTTGTTATAGAATTTGAACGCCTCGAGCAAAAGCCTTGGCCATATCCATACGGCTGCGTGTACAAGCCCTCTGGCAAGCCTCTGATATGATTAGGGGTCTACCAATAATTTCCTCTATAATTTGACTATGAAGTGCACGAAAGAGCTCAATATGTCAAATACCCACAAGGTCAATGAAAAATTAATATGCCTTTGGTAAAAAGCAAGATGCCAAAATCCTGTCATGTGTAAAATGCTTTATTGCGTGATTTAAATTTTTTTCTTTCTTTTTTTATGTTCCTATTTTGTAAGTTAGCATTTTATGTCAAGTTCAAAGCAATAAATGCATTGTTTTCAACTAAAAATAGAACATGCAATGCTTTTTTTTGTTCTGTTCTGTTTTAATACCAGAATAGTTTTCGCACACAAGCTGCAACTCTATACTAAATAAAAAATATAAGCTCCAATTTGATAGTTAAGTTCGAGTTCCGAAAAACCGGTTGAATCCAGTGTTAATGCCACAGAATAACCGCAATGCTGCGGATTACGAACATAGTTGTCTAATAATAAATTAAGCTCTTAAGCAGAAAAAAAAAAGTTTTTTTAAGGAAAAAGAAAGGAAAATGCTTAATGAAATCATATCTACTGTCTTATTTAGAGTAACCTAGATGTTTAAAATGAAATTTACCAAGAATTTTATAAAATTTAGTTTTCAATGGAATTAGTAAAATAAGTTTATATATTATCATTATAGTAATTAATTTCGAACCGTCTGCTTCATAATTTTGTATATTACAGAATTGCTTAACAGCGAAGAAGGTGAAAAAATAAATAAAATAACATTTTTTCTTTTGTCATTGTGACTACAAGTTTCTGCGGTAAAAATTATAAATTATATCAACTTAAATTTCTTAGTTAATTTTAAAAAGTCCATAATTTGACGAAACCAGACATTTACAGAAAACGGATTAAAAACTAAAATAGATATCATTTTTATTTAACTGAAATGCAACCAACTAATTTAACTATGTACAATAAAAGTAGGCTTTGATTTCATGTAAAAAGAATTTTCAAGAAGTTATGAAAAAATTGCAAGTTTAAAAGTACCTAATGTAAAATGATAATAGATTCTGGTATTACTGCTGATGTGTGTGTGGTGTTATTCAAATAATTCAATCAAGTTGGTCTTTTCCTGGATTTATTGATAACATTCGATAAACTTCAATAAAACAAAACAATAATTTAAATTACCGAGTTAAAATATTAGGCTGAAAGTATATTCTAGTAAACAACGGCACTCCTAGAACGCCGAAGCCGAGATCAAGATCACAAAAATATCCATGAAAAACAACACCTGGTAACGTTGAAGTCAAGTTCAAGATTAAAACAGAAAATATCCGAGATAAACAACAGTACCCAATGTCTAAATTCGAAGATTTCTTCGTAAAATCCAAATCAACTACAATAGCCGTTAGTAATAATTTATACAATAAAAGAAGAGATTGTTCATTATCTATAAATCTAAATGACTTCATCCAAAACATGAACATAAATTAAACAATGATATGCAATGCATTTGAATTCTTAGCATATTTTGCATAAAAAGTTTTTAAAAATAAATATGGGCTCCAAGAAGAAGTAGAATTTATAGAACAGAATAAAATAAGCCAATCAAAATAGGAGTTAACCTCACAAAGATATTATTAATTATCTAAGAATGATCATTGCATAGAAATGTTTAGTAAGTAGAATGAAAAAACTAATTTGATTAGGACTGTTTGGTTATTTTAACAGACAATTTGAGGATATAATTTTCCATGATTTGAGGAAAGTAGTGCACAACCTAAAGATCAGAAATATATTCTCAGCATTGGCAAATCTCTCAACAGGTATTCAAAATACAAACTTGATTTTGTATTCCCACAAACTTTTTAAAAATTTGATACTTTAAAAAAAAAATTAAACACTATAAGAGTCAATTTAACCATAACAAAAAAGAGGTAATTTTTCGTTTCGCTGGGTCAAATCTCACCAAATTGGCGTATTTGGCGATAACACACAATACACACATAAAAAATATTAATAAATACTCTTTCTCATTGGTTTTTTATCCATTTTTGATAAGATGTTACTGATAAGAAAAGACCACCACTTATTTTGAAAATGTACGGGTAAAAGGTTACCAGCAGGAGTATTCCGTTTGGAGTCGGTTGTTTCATTTTTGGCGACTTTATCGTTTGGGCCGGCGAAACAGAAAAGTACCCAAAAAAATCAATTCAACTGATTTGTACAGATTACAAAAAGGATTGTCTCTCAAAATGATTAAAAAAGGAAATAACACTGAAGTATTAGTCCATACATTTAAATTTGTTTTATTACTGTACTTTTGAGTAAACATCTAATGCTAAAAGGTTCTAGAGTCCTCAATATTAGCTTAAAAAGAGAATGAAAATACATATAAAATTACTATGGAAACTCCCAAAAAGGAACATGATTTAGCTAAAAAATGTCATGAAACAAAATTCAATGCATTGAATTTATTTGAAATCAATAAATCATTCCTTATTACAATTAATTGCACTTTTACAGCTAAATAATTTTTAAAAAATCTTGTGTGTTTTAGGAAACCTACTGAACAGAAAACCTTAAATAAAATGTAAAAATAAATCGAAAATTATCTGTTTCTCAAAATATGATACGTCAAACAATCTACTAAAAAGAATCTTCAATAAATATCAAAATAATTCATATTTTTTTGCTGATGAACATATGCAAGAAGACAGTTTCAATAAGGATTTTTTTTATTTATGTAAAGATGAGCTGAACATTACTGTATGAGTCCTATAATTAATTAATATTTGAATAAAAGTCTTACTCTCATTGCACAATCTGTTTTATACAAACTTCATATCAGACAGGAATTTTTTACTGATATATACATTTTCTAGAATACTTAATAATCATAAACGCTTTCATGTATAACATTTCTTCGAAATGGATAAACAAAAAGTAGAATTCTGCTATACATTTTTATGAAAAAAAAAATCAAGGAGTGACTATCAAAAAGAATTCTGTTGACATTTAGGAATCTTTAACGTATACCAAATATTTATGAAAGTTATACGAGATGTAATGAAAACGAACACGTATTTTTGCATTAATTATTCACTTTCAGAAAAACGACCAAATAACAGCTTAGTGTCGCCATCTAACTTCTTAAATAAGAACTACAAGTTAGGTAATGATCTGTTCTCTCGGGTGTAAAGCGAATTTACATGCATGAAGTACTCGCTCGAGTTATATCTCTATGCAATTAAAGAATTTTATTTAAAAATTAATTTTTGATTAAGAATTACATATTTATTTTAACTTTTGTTTGCTTTTTTACCGTATGCAACAAGTTCTTAACAGGCGAAAAAAAAAAAGGACGCTGAATATTTGAGTTGAAATATGTATTAATCTTTACTACTTAAATAATTTTGCCAATTAAATAAATAACATAGTATAACTTGTTACATACCTGGAACGACATCATTTTTCTCCATTTTATCCACGACACTAGTTGCCAAAAATGTGTAAGCCACTTTGTATTTGTCCATGACTTCCCAAAAACCGACTTCTGGATAGAAAGGACATCCATTATACAGCAGCACTGTTACGCCGATAGCCAAGTTTGCAACGAACAAATTCCACAAATTCCAACCAACCTAAGGAGGGAGTAAAAAACATTTTTATAACACTGAAATCATATTTCATAAGAAATAAAAATTTTAAAAACGTAGAAATTTAATTACGACTTAAAAAATATCAAAGATTTGTTCATTTTTTTTAAATACACAATATTTCCTCAGAAACCAATTTTTTATTAATAATATCGTAATTGAACTATGGTAATTAAAAAATACCAGCGTTTTAAATAAGAACTGTAAAATACTCGTACAACTGTTGCAGTAATATAAAATATTAGTATTGCTATATAGTAATAATGAAATAATATAGTAATCATAATATGAATATAATAATTATTCTATTTAATGGGAAAAAGCAAGGCAGACAAACTTACCGGGTATGGAGTAAGAACAACGTCTCCTTTAACCAGATTGTAGTGAAGATTAAAATCACGGAAAAGAGGAAGAAGAGACTGAAAAAAAACATTATTTTAACTTGGGTTTTTTTTTTTCTCCTTTTTAGATTCTTCTCATATAAAAATTAGTTATATAACAATTATATTTCATAAATGTAAATATTCTCTCTTAAATTAAAGCAAAATTAAATTCAATTAATCCAATTTAGACCAGGGTTACTCAACCTTTTTTTCTGCTGGACCACATTCATATGTCTGCTGTTTCACGCGGGCCGCAACATGGAGATAAATG
Organism: Trichonephila inaurata madagascariensis; assembly: GCA_019973955.1. Lineage (NCBI taxonomy): Eukaryota > Metazoa > Arthropoda > Arachnida > Araneae > Nephilidae > Trichonephila > Trichonephila inaurata. Next base: position 64,778 of record BMAV01013229.1, read on the forward strand.
GGTAAGGAGAAGGGGAGAAATGCTTTAAGACCAGGATAATAATGGAAAATTAAAACGTAGAAAATTGGTCAAAATATTATAACTCCTGTTTTGCTTTTTTTAACTATCATTTTTTACATTTTTTTTATTTTTGTCACTGAATTTTTTTAAATTAGAAGCATTTAATAAACACTCCTTCACAATTTCTGCATCAGTAAACGGTTTCATATGATTATCAATAATGTAACAAACCTTCATAGGATGGCTTTGTTACCGCTGTGATATGACCACTGACAAAACACTTTGTTGCTGTTGCAAAGATTATTCAAGAAAGCCTATTTATCACCTCTTGAAAAGATCTTCGAAGAAAAGTGTGATTGAATGATTCCTGTTTATTGGTATTTTTTAAATACAACATTTTCGTGACAAATTAAAAATTACTGATCTATGTTTGTTTTTACTTCGAAATAGTCAACTTCCCAACCGTCTTGAAACGATATATTTCCTTCGAATATTTTTTGCTTACAAGATTTGAAAGATAGTTAAAAATTAGTTCTACCCATAAAATCGTCGCTAATCCACTGTTGTCTATTGTCACTAATCGTAACTGTTACAAATAGAAAAAGAATTTCAATTCGCACTCATACGACATCAACAACAAAAAGCAAAATAGATATATTTGATTTCTTGAGAAAGAATTTCCCACCAAATTTTTAATACAATGTTCTTTTGTAAAGTTCTCAGAACAATGGACCATGACCGGATCACTTAAAAAGGCTTGGTGGGCCGCAGGTTGAGTATCACCGATTTAGACTGAAGTTTTGTGCTGCCATCTGCAATCAGTTTCTGCAACTAAATATTAAAATTTACTTTTTTTCTCCCTTATAGTATTATAAATTTCAATCAAAATATGTTTGAAATAAATATTTGACAGGATATTTCATTTAGTGCTTTATATAATTAAAAATCTAAATTTTGTTTTAGCAATATTTTATTATTACTGGGGTATATTTCGAAATGGAATACTGCATTTGATTTTGCCCTTTCATTTATATTCCTTTTAGTTTTCTATGGAAAACTGATATAAAATCAGTGTTCTTCATATATTTCTTAAATTCCATGTTAATTTGGAATAAAAAATTTACACCAGGATCATATTATATAATTATGTAATAATTTTCACAAAATTAGATTACCTTCATCACTAGTTAATTAATGAACAATATGAAATTTTTCCTTGAAAACAGAAATCTTATAGTTAGGGCTGCCATCTGTTGGAAATTTTAAAGTTGAACTATTAAATAATCACTATTCAGAGTTTTAATAATCAAATGAATCCTCAAAAATTTATTAAAATTTCCGTATAATATTAATGTACATTAACTTGTAATGCATTACTTGGTATTCCAAAAATAAATAAAAGGAAAGTATCAAGCATAAAAGGTAAGATAGTGGGCTTAATACTTTAATTCTAGTTATTAACTATGTTTGTAGATGGCAGCACGACATTCGAGTCTGCCAGTTCATTTTAAAATAAGAGCACATACACAGCATAATTTTTTTAAAAAATATTTTTTTTCAAACTGATACATTTATTTTTCCGCCATTTATTTTTATCTGCAGTATGTTGAAGGGTTTTTTTAAAGTTTCAAAAACCGCAAATTACTTTCAACAAAATACATTCATTTTAGTTTTACACATACATACACACACATATATATAACATACTCCTTTCATTGCTAAAACTGCTAAATTATTCCTTGCAAAGTTTTACGTTTTTAAATCATTTCTTTTTTCCCTTGATTTTTATATTTTTTTTTAAATAAGAAGCTGAAAACTAAAATTTGTACAAAAATTTTTGCTTTGAAGTACTTTTTATACTTTTTTTTTTTTCTATCCTGTAGAATTAACAGTTCATGTGGGAAATTTAATGTCAACATTTGTATTTTTAAGCAAAAAAATAATATTAAAAGGTGTTTTTCAATAAAATAAGAGAATCATTGAAATAATTTATTTAAAATTTTGTATTTCAAAGTAAAGTATACAGTAACAACTAAAATTGTCAAACTTTTTCATATGTAATATTAATGGATATATATATTTACATATTATAAACTCTTTCAACAAATATAAAAGTCATCATAATAATCTTACTTTATACTATAGTTTGATATTCAAAGTTAGCGACATTATGGCTGAAAGAATACGATATACTGTTTTCTTTTTACTAAAAAGTTTATTTTTTTACTCGTTTTGTTTTAAGAACTTATCTTATTTTTCTGAGTAACTTTACTTATATGGTAAATCAATCATCAAAAAATTACTTTTTATTATTATATTAACGCTAAATGTTTAAACTGATATCACCTTTAAAACATTTTAATCCATTTCCAACACTTAATAATAAAATTAATTGTTCAAAAAATCAACAGAAATGACTTGAATTTCCTCAACTTTTGCGTATTCCTCAAATTTTACTTAGTTAATTTCAGTTAATATATATTTAAATTTATAACAAATACTTCACAAAAAGAAAAAAAAAAACGAAATAAAGATAATTATAAAGTACTTAACTTTTTATGAAAATATTTTCCTCATCTAGCCTTATGATATAACAATTTTATATTTTATTTTCAATTGTAACAAACAAATGAAGGGAAAAAATTCACGCCATCGTATTTTTTCTAATATATATATATATAGTAATATAAAATAAAAGTGAATATATATAGTAAATATATATATATATATATATATATATATATATATATATATATATATATATATATATATATATATATATATATATATATTGTTTCTTTTTACCCCATGATCGCAGTTAATTCTTTGTGAGGATTTGTTAAAAGCTGCAGAGATGCAGCAAACTAAATTGTTGTAAAATAATAAACACATTCTAATCTTTGAGAATTATTTCAACCTAAAGTAATTCCGAGTTTAATTTATAATAAGATTTAAAACAATGTTTGTTCATACTTTCCAATCAGTAGAAATATTAAAAGATGTATTATAAGTCATGTAAGGATCTAAACAGTATGATGAAGTAGAAAATTTTATTTTAAGAAATATTCAAGATTATGAATATATAAACAACAATACTAGAAAGTAGAATCGATTTTAGGGTGTTTCATCAATTTTAGATGAAAATATTCACATTCTCCAATATATTCATACAAATCGTAAAAATAAAAGGGGGATTAAATAAACATAAAAAGGGGTAATTGTAATAATTTTGTCATTTTTCCTTTTCCCATGTAATTTGGGGAAGGGGTAAAAATTCGATTAATATGATTATTTGTGGGCGAGGTTTGATTCTGGTGCTTGTGAAGGTAATTTTTTAATTAAATAAGTGTTACTTTATGCTTCATTTATTTTCTGTGTGTGAAATATATATAACTATTAAATTGATCAAATAATTTAAATCAAATTTGATTTTTAAAAAAAAAAAAAAGATAAATGCAAGATTAATGTTTCACTTCGTAATCCAGACCTTTTATTTATTTATTTTTATTTTTACTTTTTTCAAATCTTGCGTGTCAAAGGTACATGCGCTTTATTGCATTTAACGAGTTTTAAAATAAAAACTAGAAAGAGGAAAGTAATGAACAATAAGTCTGCATTATTTTCTTTTTTTTTAAATTTATTTTTCCAAGCTCTTAGTTTTACTATCTCCCCAATATTGCTTTAATTTGTTTTGTATATTATTCAAAATCTTATTTATTTAAATTTGCTGTTCTTCTTTAATTGAATTAACGTACGTAGCAACTCCTTAACCTCGAAATAAAATACAAAAAAAAATTCTTTAATTATATTTATAGATTTAGAAAAATTAAGTTTCTTATAATGTAGCCACAAACCTCTACTTTAAAAGATTTTTCGTAATAGTCCGTTTGTGAAACACGTGACTTGTGTCTCTTGATTTTGGTGGATTACATCATTGCGAGTAAATTCTATTTACATTAAAGAGAAAAACAAGAAAAAGAAAAACAAATTTTTTTCTTATACGGAATTTCTTTCTATGGTACTTTCACGGACTAGTTTATACAAATAAAAGAACAAAAAAAAAATTAAACTTAGTGAGATTGATCATAAATTAAATGTGCAGTTAAATGCTTCACTAAAAATATCAATATTCTTATATCAATTTTTAGATATACATGCCCATATATTTTTATTATGCATTGAAAGCTCAAGGATATGATTTTTTTTTTTTTTAAAAAAATTCTGTTCTTAACATTTTTACAAGAGGCTTTAAATCTGTGCGTAAAACATCTTTTTTTAAGAAAAATAAATGTAAAAAAATTAATTAAATAAATAAATAATTATTGTTGAAGAAAATAAAATATGAATTTTACATTTGTCTAAGATGTTATCATTTTAACATTTAAAGAATAAGAAATTTAAATAAATTAAATTTTTTTTCACATATTTTTTTTATCACTTATCATTGCTTTCTTTGAAATGCTATTCCACATATTATACACTAATAATAATTTCATTATTTTTATGGAAAGAATTAGTCTCTCTTTTTCATAAGTCGTTTTCTAAGTTCTTGGTATTCTAATCATTTTTAAGCATTCAGAACCTTAAAGAAAATTCTAAAAGTCATGGTATGTACTTTTCCAAGTTAATGATCCTTTTCAAAAGGCATTCTCAATTTAAAAAAAAGAACAAGAAAGATGGTACTTAAAAACAAACAATCCAAGAATAAAACCTATAACGATATTATTCAAGTATTTTATAACGTAAAAATAATTAGGAGAACAAAAGCATAAAGTAAATTACTATAAGAAAACACTGGCATAGATTTGAAGCTATTTTTAAGGATTACATTATAATTTTAAATAATCTTCGAAAAGAAAAATAACCATCACTTCGTCAATCAAGAAGTAGACATAACACATAAGCTTCAAAATAAAGAAAAATAAAGCTGAAGATGTATTTAAGGAAAAAAATGGGCTTTTATGAGCGTGCTTTGTTGTATTCAAGGTTAAGTCCCACAGGGGGCCGGCACCATCTAAATTTCTGAAAGGTAAATCTTGAAATTCCATGGAACAGCTTATTAAATATAGTTAAAATGGCATAATGAAGGTAAAAAAAAGATCCCTATGCATGTAGATTATTCGAATTCCTGGAAATAATACTCTCAAAAATTAAATACGGCTTTCCTAGGAATCTAGTAATTTAATGTAAAAATGAGGTTACAATTATGGGGCTATAACTCAGGCTCAATAAAATGCCGTTATTTATTTTTAAATTCTTTTCTTTCTTTTAAGTCAAAATGAACTAACAAAACACAGTCGTAATTGTTATTCAAACTTCCAATTTACGATATATTAATGAAATGCAAATAAAGAAATATAATTAATTCAAGAATAATATTTGTTTTTCATTTTAGTAAAATTTTAATCGTTAAAATTTTGTGTGTATTTTGATCGAGATAATTGCTTTTATATCTAGGATGAGAAAACTTTCCAGGGCAGAAAGTCAGAATCAAGTTATTTGAGACGCGTACAGAAAATGTCATTAAAGTATTTTAAAATATTCTTTATTTCTCTTAAAACTCTATAATTAGTACTGTAGTGTACTTTAGATGGGGGTGCAAGCAATATGTGACCATTGAGCACTGAGGTGCATTAGCAGATGTCCCGATCAGGTAGTCAGTCTGAAGCGAGACCCCCAGTGTTTAAGTCCTCAAGCAAGCTTGGTGTTCATTTATAGACCCACTACAGTAGGGATGAAAGGCTGAGTCGACCTTGCCCAGCCCGGGAATAGAACCCGGACCTGTGGTATGGAAGCACGAAACGCTACCACTCGACCATTGGGCCTTATTTTGGCCATAATGCACATTAAATCTGTCAAGACTCAGAGTCCTCTTGTTGGTGTGGTTTGAAAGTAGTGAGTTGAGTATCAAATCAGGCTCGTCTTAGACACTAGCCCGTTGTCAAAAATTACGAGGTCCGTTGCCAATAGCAAAGTTTTGTAATACAATGACGTTGCTTCAAAATACAAAACTATAACCAACCCACTAGTTAAACGATACAGACACAATCTAATTATACAAAAATCGTATAGTGAAGTCAAACCTCATAAAAAAAATTGTAGTAGATAACAAAAGTTACAGTTTTAGTATAAACGGGCCACAAAATCTAGCAGACAAATTTACAAAAATAAAAACATTGAAACTTTGCTTTTAAAATAATATATTTTTGAATTTATGAGCAATTGATAACAATTAAATAAGATATTAATCCCAGTGGCTGAGTGTTGGCGTTTTCGCGTTTCCACACCACTGGTCCGGGATTCAAAATCCAGGCTGGGTAAGTTCGACTCAGCCTTTCGACCCCTTGAATGAGTCGTTAAATGAGTACCAAGCTTTCTTGGGAACTAAATACTAAACAAGTTTCATGTCCGACTGACTACCTGACAGGAACATCTGCTCATGCAGCTCAGCGAAAGTCACGAAAACTTAGATGGGCGCAATAGGTCTTGGCCCTCGTGGGCTGTTGCACCACTGAGTTTAGTTTAGAAATAAGATATCATTGAGAATTCATACAAGAATCAGCTTTGTTTCATTATTTTAAAAGGTGCGTAAGAGTTATTTTTAACGCTATATGTGAATTTTTAACCTTTAATTTCATTTTCCTTTCTTAAATCAAGAATTTTTGTTTATACTTAAAGACAATACTAAATATTATAACAAAAATTTTTAGGTAAAATGTAAAAAAATTTTAAATTTTGGAAATGACCTTGTGAGAATTAATATTAAACTATTATAATTATCAGTGGCGAAGCCTACACTCCCTGCAACCCCACATCTTGGGGGGGATTCTAGGGGCCCGAAGCCAGACAGACGCAAAAAAGAAGTTAACTAATTTATAAAATATTAAACCCAAAACCTGACTTTGCAGGGGGAAAACCTAATGTTCACCATTACGCCACTGATTATCATAAAACGTTTGATTAAATAATAATGAAAGAAGAACACAAATGCATAAAAGACACAAGAGGGAAAAATAAGGGATTAAGGAAAATTTCCTCATATTCAAAACCTTACAATCTTCTTTCTAATTAAAGCTTTTACTCATTAATATTCCAAGCATGAAAAGAACATTGTCGAAATCATTCAGTTACATATTTGTAGTATTTCTTAGATAAGGAATCATTGCCCCAATTTGGAACCTCAACAATAATTAACGTAGAAATTAAATAGAGAAAATTAAAGGTGAAGCATACTTAAAAAAATCATTTAACTTAATGGCAATAATAACATAAATATAAGTGATAAGGAAGAAAAGTGTCCAGCCTTTCGATAGTTTTTATCTTTCTCTTTCGAATAAAAATTATACTATAAGCATACAAAGAAAAAAGTTATTCCTTTTACAACAAAAAAAATAAGTTGGTTTGATTTATAAGCCGTTTAAAACCGCATTATTAAAACGTTTTTTATATCTATAACCTAATTTTATTTTTGATTTTTTTCTCATCTTTAAGAAATAGTTTCCCTCTTCAGCAACAAGTGATATCCAGATGATTCTTATAACTTATAACTGTCCTTTGGAAGCTTTTAAAAGCTTCCGTGAAACAATTTTCTTAAAAATGAAATAGTTTATCTATTGTTTTTTTCTTCCATTTTATCAGGACAAAAAGAAATCTTCACATATTAACTGAAATTGAGAATCTCTCAAATTGATTTAAGAACAATAACTTGTATGATTTGAAAATGTGTAAAAACTTTAAGAAATGAGGGATTATATTTTTAAGTGATTTCAACGTAGATATATTATTCGAACAAAGGAATTACGTTTTTATCTCAAGTCTCAATTTCGTGAGAGGATTACTCTGTATCCCTCTCTCCTTTTCAACTACCAGAAGAAAACTTTCAATGGGTTCTGGTATTGTTTTGCTGTATAGTGTTTTATTAAATCCCTAAATATTACAATATATTGAAATAAATACAACAATACTTCAACTTACGCTACCCAGTTTTACGCGAATTCAGTTACGCGATTTTCAAATCTCGTCGATTCGCCTTTTTTTCCTTTCACTGAAACTTGGGCGAAGTCAGTGCCAGGACCTGATGAAATTGGTAATGTGATTGAAGAAGTTTTCGATCTTGCCAGCAAATATGTTAGTGGATAGTGATGACGCTCAAGAACTGCTGGATTCCCACAATCAGGAGCTGATAATTCATGAGCTCACGAAAGTGCATGAGCAAGACATTGAAGAACTTGAGTACCCCACTCTTTGGACGCAGTTCAATCAGAACATCAAATGACACTTGGTACTTTAACAGAAGGCCTTAGTTTAATTGAAAGGATTACAATTTTTAAGAAATACGTACTTCAACGAAATGTGTATTTTTTCAACAAAACAAGGAATAAACAAGTAATACCAAAAAAAATTAAGTCAATTCCTACTTCGATCAACAAAGAAAAATTTTATTTTAGCTACTTTTTATTAAATAGTTACAATTAATATAAATATGTATATACATAGGACAGAATCACAACATTAAGTGATAATTAATTATCATAAAAGTGTCGTATTGTCATCCAAAACAATCGTGTATGCGAAATTTCAATTCAACTGAATGCACGTGAAAAAAAGACCTTTTCAAGTTTTGACACAAGTCGCCAAAATGGTCGCCAACGTTGCTGTATTTGTAATTTTTTAAATAATTAGTTTGAATCAATTAATTTTATTAATTATAATTAAATTATTGTACTGTCATCCAAAATAATCATGTATATGAAATTTCAGCTCAATTGAGCGCTTTAAAATGTATTTTATTAACGATTGAAAATTCCACCAAGATAAATAAATAAACAAACAAACAGATAAATAAATAAATATATAGAGAGTGTGACCTAAAAGTAGGAATTGAAAAATTATCAGCATGTTACGAGGAAATTTTGTGGGAGAAAAAAAAAATCTTTGAGCCGGCAGACTACTTGTTAGATTTTATGAAACCTTCTACGTCAAAATAACTTCGGTTTGCGATTTTGTATTTGTGTTATTTAAGATTTTTTTGAACATATTTTTTTAAATTATTATATATTTTCTTTCGTTTCCGCCCCCAACTAAGAATAATTTATATATATTTATGTGCGAAATCATACCCCGACTTACGTGGTTAACTCAGTTTCACTTATCGCGTAAATTCGAGGTATTATTGTATTGTAATTACAGAGAGAGAGCTTCTGTCTCCTCGTCTGCACATTCATAATTAATGTTTAGCATCAAAAATGTTATAATTGTAGATACTTACTGCGCAAGAGTGGATAAGACCTTTGGGTTGTCCTGTGGTACCAGAAGTAAAATTAACACACACTGGATAATTAGCGGGCAATTGCTCAAAGGTAAGGTTGGGTACACTACCGTCTGGGTTGCGGCCTGTTTTCAAGAAATCCTCCAAGAAGCAACTGAAATGGAATAAGAAAATTAAGCCTCTCTCTCTCTCTTATTGGGAAAGATTCTAAGAACAAAATAAAATAGAACTATAATTTCGTGATATTTCTTACGTGTAACATCTTGTCAGAAATGGTAAAATATAATTTTTTAAAAAAATATACGAATAAATAATAGTATAAATATAAAAATAAAAGAAATCTATAATTTTGATAAATTAAAATGACATACATTGAAAAAATCTAACATCCTTTGAAAACAAAAATAACATTCTTTAAAAGAATTATTTCATGTATTTCCAAAACCAAAATCTTTAGTAACAAAACTAAGTTTAAGGTCGCCCAACCGGTATAGTGGTTAGCGTCGCTGACTGCGGTGACGTAGGGACTAGGTTCGAATCCCGGAGAAGACATGGATGTTTGTAAATTATATAGTGCCTTTGCGGTGTAGCGTATTGGATACGAAACTCACAGTCAGGCTAGAGATATAAATATGTACAATTTATTTACAAGCACATCTCAAAAAACCATCTTACATCCATACCAAGTTTTTGCCTTCTGCTTCCAACCCGGCACCCTCAAAAAAACCGGTCCTTCTCTAGAGGAGTCTATTCGAAACTTAGGGGAAAGGCATTTTGAGCAGCCCTTCTCCCCTACAATCTCAGGCAGTGCACCATCCACTCTCCGATTAAAACATCATGTGTTGTGTCATAATAATAATCGTTACAGCAGTATGGGGGTACTCTAAATAGCCGTCAAGCCGCAAGTCCTCTTGTACGGTTGGTGGAAAGGGAAGAGAGGTGGGAGGCCTCTGGCCATCCCCAGGGATTTCTCCCTCTAAATTGGGGTGGAACCGAGCAAAATCGTACTGTCACCTGTATGGTGCTCAAAGCTAAGGCTAACAACAGGCATAAAAATTCTAGCCCTTAGCCACGATGAATTTCATGGGCCTAGATCTGACTTCGTCAAGCAGGTGGTATTAGTCACAACAACAACAACAAAGTTTAAGTCGTCTGCAGTAGCTTGAGATAGCGTGCCCGCCGATTTTCGTATAAACCGATTTTCACTGTACTTTATTAATTAAATTACTTTACGACTGTAATTTAAAATCCAAAAGATTACGCTTGATTTTATACTATTTAACAATAAAATAAAAGAGTTATACCACTCAGTATAAACTAAAATAATTGAAATTCTGCTATACGAGTATTTAATTTATATTTAAAACAAGCAGAGCTCATACGTGTATTTTTCTTCGTGCAATAAACTCGCTTTTTAATCCAAAATTGAAAATATTTAATGATAAAGTAAATAAAAAGTAAATGACTCACCATCTGGGATCCAGCTGCTTTATGTCCATGGATAGTGTGTCTTCCTTGCTAGGGCAAATGATAATCTTTTCTAAACTATCCAAATCTGTAAAAAAAAATGTATATTGATGATCAAAACTAATGATTGGACGAAGTTTATATTGAGAAGCAAAATAAATAAATAAATACCGTATTTACTCGAATAAAAGTCGCACTGTATTAATGCTACTGAAAATCAGATGAGGCTTAGAACCGAAGGCAAAAAAAAAAAAAAAAACTCGTTGGATGAGGAAATTGTTGCCACGCCTATCAAAAGGAAAAATGTAACCATCGATTCTGGCCACTTGCATCGATGACTTACGACATTAAGCACTTTATCTTCACTATCCAATCTTTAATTTCGCTGTCTTCTCGCGTTTAGTCGAGAGCTCAAACGTCGTCCCGGTAGTGTGATGTGGTAGTTAGGAGAGGGGTGCTAGCTCAGGCGTCGTCCTCGTTACTTATTCAAGGTTCAAAAATTACGAGGTCCGTCACGAAAAGGCCTCGAGTTTAGGGATTTTGTTTTGTATACGCTTTCTTTTAATCTCCTAAACATCTCAGATATTGGTAATAACATCAAGACGAATTCACTAAGACGCTAGTACGAAAAGCAAGGCGATTTTATATCCAGAAGAAAACGAAAACAGACCAGGGGCTGGAGAATTTTATAGGGATGAAATAAATATACGTCGATGGCGGAAACAATGTGATATAATTTTTTCTTGCAAATCTTCAACAAAGTCTTTCACTGGACCATAAAAGGATTAGATGGCACGAAATACGACACAGTGTGTAAAAATGGTGAAGCGGGCAACAGTTCCGAAGTCAGCTATAACAGTAGGAGTGACGAATCCTTTTCGGAACATGATATTGACGGCTAGAGCAATTACAGGCTCACATATGTATTTAAAAGTTTTTAATACGAGAAAATAAATTAATTATTCACTCTTAGTATTATTTCTCTCATTACAATTTTTTTTTAATTTCTCAAGTATCGGTTATCGATAAACACTTTACACTATTTTTTATATTTTATCGCATAAACGTGTGGAGAATTTGGAGTGCGGTTAGTACCGAAGGCGGCTTAGATTCAAATAAATACGGTAATATTGTTTTTAATATCAAATTTAAAAAGACAGTCGTTGTTATTAAATCCTTAATAATAACAGTTGCATTAAAAGATAGCAATTGCGTGAGATGGGTTTAAAACGTAAATGTTTTTTCATGAGGTAATTATCATTACCAAAGAATACCAAAATACGCATGTCTTAAGACTAAAAAGAAAATGATACGAGTATCATATATCTTAGACACAAGCAAATTTTTACGATAATAAGTGATGAGTATAATAAAATGTGTTATTAATTGTATTTATTTATGTAAATATTTAAATTTAAAATGAATATTAAGAATTTCCAGTATACATATTAAATGTTTTTCGTTGAGGAGATTTATTGCAGGTCTATTGATTAGAGTTTCAGCTGTACGTCAACATTAATAAAACTATTTTTTTAAAAGAAAAACGACTTTTCCCCCTGATCCTTTATAAAATTCTCAATAAAAACAACAACATTAATTTGAAAACGAAGCATTTTAACTTGCATATATTAAATTTAAAACCATCATAAAAATTTTCAAATTCGATAATTTTAAATTCTATATTTACTTATTATCGCAACCTATTGGCGACATTATATGAAACGAAGCACATAGTGGCCAATTCAGTGCTTTCGACACATAGGAAATCGAGGTTGACAACTTGGCAAGTTATTAATAGAGTTGGCGATTTTGCTATAATACGTAAGTACCGATATATAAATTCATATTTAACAAAACTGAATTACATGATCATTTTTAAAGGAACAATCTAACAGAATCTTAATTTGATTTACTTTCAGTTATAAATATTTTTCTAAATCTTATACACACAAGCAAAATGTCTCTACCCACGGGGTTTTAATTATTATTAATAATAATATACCTCGGTTTTAAATTTTTAAAAAAAAAAAAATACTACCATTGGAAAGTTGCTATGAGCAAAATTATGAGTTATTACTCTCTAAACATATGTTCTGAAAATTCGAGATGTTTTTAATTAATTTATTTTAAGAATTTAGTAAAATCCCCTAAGTTACCTTAATACTCTAAATATATTTTTAAATAAATTTTCATACTTTTTTAGACATCTGCATTTAACTAGTATTGTCCTATTTGATTAAATTTTTTTATTAACGTCACTTTTTAGAAGATGCACAGGGCTATTGACAACGGACCGCCTAATTTTGAATCGCAGTCAAGTTCTAATACTACCAAAAAATGTTAAAAAAAAACATTTTATACAAACAGATCCAAAAAACTTAGCGATAAAAAAAAGTAAACACTGATAGTGAAATCACGTTTATGCAAGTTTAAGAATGAAAACGTTTCTTCCCGGAAATTAAATAATTCGAGATTTAAATAATTTCTTGCCCCTCCCCTCCATTTCAAGTTCATAATCCGTAAAGTAACCATAATCAGATAATAGTTTACAACTGTCAGCAATGGAATAAGGATAAAAGAAGAAAGATATGAAATAATAGAACGTCTGGATTAAGGTGTGTTATTTCTAACTTGACAAGTTGAATTAGTTCGTCTGGTACAATACCTGTGACATTGATCGATTGTACGTATTTAACAACTTACTACATTTGTAATTCAATTACAGATATTAATTTTGGAATAATAATTTTCAGTAGGGGTTTGTTTGTTTTTTTGCCACAAAATGATCTTTAAAAAACTCAGTCTAAATATCACAATCCATCAAAAATCAGGCAAATTCTCTATAAACGTGATTTAGTATGGTTCAAACCATGGGAGGGGCTACCGCCGTATCAGCCATATCAATGATACGGGGCCCTCAAAAAACAAAGGCACCAGTTAAGTGTAAGCAAAAATCATAGGTTATCAATGGCTTCATTAACAGAGTTCCTATTTCCAGAAAGGGGCCCCCAAAGAATTTAGAAACAGGACCCACTCAGGACAAACTACGCCAGTGGTTCTAACAGTGATCGTTTGAAAATGTTATAAAAAATGTTGTAAGCCTTAAATTTGTACAACTTTCTGAATACTTTATGAATTTATAGTTGAATTGAGTATATAAAGTTTTTGTATGCAAATAAGGAATAACTTTTATATTTTTTTCTACGTAGTGCTGGTGTATTCTCCTATATATATATATATATATATATATATATCCTCTCAATTTAAACAAGTTATGGAATTCTATTAGTTCAATCAGTTTTATTAATGCTTGACGCAAAATACTCTTTCTCCGCATCCTGGTTAAGGGTCAGGTCGATTAGGGTTCTCAACGTGCTTACAAGAAGCTAAAGAACATGTTATTGAACGTATAAACATCCGTAACTAAATTACCCTGTTTGGGTCTACATACCACGTAGATGATAACTATCTTTAAGCGTTTATGATCATAAAAGAAAAAAAATCTTCAAAATAATTGATTTTGTGCGTGTTTGGGGTTTTTATTTATTTATTTTTTTATCTGTTAAATATCGTTGCCCAAAAATTGTAAGCACTTAATATTATTCATGTAATAAAAGTAACGAAAGCTCGAATACAGGTATAAATTTATTTATTAATATGAAAACAGCTTTAACGTTTGCAGCATTAATAAAATATCAAATGGTGTTTATAAATGTCGATAATATTTAATCAGGGCAGTGTCGATTTAAGATCATTTCGAGCTCTGGGTGCAGAAGATCTAAAGGACCCCTTGGCGCAGACGGATAGAAATTTGCCAGCAGAAAATTTGGTTAAGTTCAGCTTATCCGGGCCCCTAGGCGCCCTCATCAAGCGCCCAATGGATAAACTGACACTGGATCAGGGTATTATACCAAACAAAATTTATTCTGATTATAAACTCAAACTCAGTGGCACAGCAGGGCCAGAGCCTACAGTGCCCATCCCAGTATGTGGGACCATTGGGAGCTGAGGTGCATGAGCAGATGTCCCGATCAGGTGGTCAGTCTGAAGCTAGACCCCCAGTGTTTAAGTTCCCAAGCAAGCTTGGTACTCATTTATCGACCCACTGCTCTATTTTGATTATACATTAATTAATTTTTGATTACCAACTGATTGATTTTGTTTATCCTCTCCAGAATTGACTTTTAATGCTCTATTTTTTTCCGAACCAAAAGTTCTTCATTGTTCTAATCATTATTCAAAAACTAATGTTGCACAAAATTAAAAATTTTAAACTTAATTTTTAATATCACTTAAATACTATAAATTATATTAATTTTATGATATTATGTAAGTGAATAGCAGTGCTAAGTATTAGTTCTAAACGCAGAAAATTCTGTAATTAACACACTTTCAGTATTAATGGTGATTAACTCTTAAATTTCAAACTAATTAAGAACAATTTTCTTTTAAATCGCTGAAAACCTTAAGGTATCCGACTACGTTCGGAACCTTGATTTTAAAAAAGCGCATAAATGGATAATTTTCATGATATTTAGAGTCAGTTAGATTAGAATACATGTATAAAATTGTTTTAAGGACATTACGACAAAAAATGATTTAAATACAATATTTTGGCAAAAAATTAACTTAGAATAATCTTTTTTCAAAACGTTCTCCTTTTATAAGAAATGCTTCTATAATAATAATATTTTGTTTGTGTATAAAGTAAAGACTTCTCCAGAGAGTCTGAACTAGGATGTTTGAAAAATTCACATTATTTTCAGAGTTACTACCAATTGAATTAATTATCGGCGTTTTTTTCTTAAAATTTCTCCCCTCTGTTGTCGTAAAACATGGATAAACCCACTTCTAAGTTATATATTTCAAAAATTCTAGTTGAGCCTCTGTACAGAGGTCTGAGCTATATACAGGCAAAATATTATAATAATAGAAGAATTTTTCACAAAAGGAGAACATTTTGAAAATGGGTTATTCTATGTTCATTTTTTGTCAAAATATTGTAATTAAATAAACTTTTATTGTAATATACTATTCTTAAAACAATTTTATATACATTTTCTAATCTAAGTGACACTAAATATCATAAATATTATCCATTTATACGCTTTTGCAAAATCACGGTTCCAAAATATTCGGATACCTTAAGTATTTTGTGAATAACGATAATTTAATTTCATTCAAAAACACAAATATTCTGTACGCTACTTTTTAATATCCTAGAATAATTTTACTTCCTTTACAATAACAGGAAAAAGTTCTAAATATTTTTTAGTTATAAGTAAGATTTCTTTGATTGTAGTTAAGCAATATCTGGCAATCTATCCTCTGGGCATTTGTGCAAGCATCGCATTAAGCTCTTGATAGTTATCGGCTTTTGTATTGCGCAAAACACCTTTAAACAATTGACACAAAACCTTCCAAGAACGGAATTCCACAGACCTTTTATTTTTCAATTTAGTGTTCAATTGTCCTTCCTTTTTTTCCAATTTTTATTTTTTTCATTTGTTATAGCATAGAAGTAGAGTTTTGAATATTTAAATCAATCCCTGATTTTGTTTTATGGCCTTCGTGTAGGCAATAAATTCGTACTTAATTTGATAAAACTTTCTGCCAGTGTTTAAAACCATGTCATTTTATAATTCATTCATACTGTTATATGATAATTTAAATCCAAGTAAACTAAATGATACAATGTATTCTATGAATTTTTTAAAAAATGAGCTTGAATTTTTAAAAATGGTTTTCTTTTAGCTGAAAAATATTAAATGATCTTAAGATAATGCAAGCATTTGACTCATCAACTTTCAAAATTGTTTGTATTTTATGTAATAAAAAAGCCCATTAAAGCATATTTTGCTTAAGATTATGAAGGTATACATGTTGACCATTTGTTATGAGGGGATATAAATTTACAATCCTCATTTAAAAAAGAGTTTAAGCCATTATTACTAACTTTACAGAAATATGTCGTGTATTTCTTATCGATACTCAAGACGCGTAACGTCAAATAATAGGACCAAGATTTAGAATACTTTTTCAGATTAAAAAAATCCTAGCGACTATATTATATTGTAGCTTCGGAATCCTATAGAGAGAGCAGTATATTCTACCATACCATTCATTTTTATCTGAGTCGACCCATTTTTTCCATTATAAAATGCATGTCCCATTTTTTCTCCTATACGGTAATGCCAACTTAACATGTTTTAGGAAAAATTAATTAGTTATGGAATATTTTGAAATTTTTTAAAAAATTTATACTGTAAACAAATGTATGAGTTGCAATGTTGGAAATTCCCATGAAAAGTGAGACATTTTTCTGTCTGAAACGTGCTTCGCGTTTAGTTCAGGCCCTCGTACATTTCGCTAAGACAACCTTAAACATACTATTTACATTTGGAACAAATAAATGCCTGCATCGTAGGTACTATTAAATATAATGAATCAACTTCTTTTCCTCTTTTTTTCGCTTTCTACTCAATCAAAATACATAGAAACATTGAAGGCAAAATACAAATAAACGCAATGACATCAAAAAAAGAAAACCCTATTGAACTTTCTTGTGAAACACGAAACTTAAACAAACACACGTCAAGAAAGTAAAAGTATTCAGCTTGTTTTGTTGAAAAACTCTCACCAATTCCCACCACCTTTTCAAACACCCCACACGCTCTGAGAGGTCGGTCACGGAAAAAATGAAAAATACTTCCGCGTTAACCTTTTGAAAAGGAAAGATGCGAAGAAAGAGGTCGAAAGATTCCCGCCGGGTACTACAGATCTAAAAAAAAAAAAAGAATATAGTAATGCTTTCAAGTGCCATAACAAAATAACAACACCACGCATAAACTGTCCGTGACGTCTCAAATGGTCCTGAATCGCAAAATGTTCACGTCTATTACCACTTAGCATGGGAATGGCAAGTGGAATCTTTTTAAATCACTGGTGTAATCAGGAGAACATCCATAAATGCAATTCGAAGATTTCTCCCATCAAAAACTAAAGCTCTTTGTGTATCTTAACTGCATTACGAAGCCTTTCCCCCAAAATGGAAAAAGTGGAAACAAATTATGTCGTATGAGCTGATCTTAAAACCTTAAAAATGTATTAAAAAGTCTTCGAAGAGTGGAATTCAAAAGAAAGCAGTCTGGCTGATATGCGGGGAAGTTCAGATTTATTTTTGAATCTCGAATTAGGTGCTCATGTTTGTTACAACCTAGCATTGATATGGCTTAGTTGCTCTGTTTATGTCTCGAATTTAGGATACCTGTAGTTTACAGATTTTTATCACATTTGAAATATGCGTTCTTTGCTAAGTTTTTTGTTGTTGTTGCTTTTGAAAACTGTTGTTTTAGAGGCTGAAAGGCAAAGCTATACAAATCTCAAAACATTCATACATTGTACATTAAAATAGGAATGGTTTATAATTTTTCTTCCTAATTAACACTGTCGTAGCTAGTATTAAGGGGTCCTGTATGAAAATTTCATGGGAGGGGGGATTTTTTGAGGGTCCCTTAGTGCTTTACGATTTATTGCTTACACATATTGGGGGCCCTATGGCTTGGGGCGGCTGATACGGTGGTAGCTACGCCCCTGCTAAATAGGTACAGTGAATCCGCAATATATGAAGTTCTATGTTTAACGAAGTAAATGTTGTTGGTCATGCCACCTGTCTGACATAGTCAGATCGAGGCCCACGAAATTCATCATGGCAATGGGCTAGAAGTACGTCTGTCGTTAGGCCTTAGCCTTGAGCACCAAACAGGTGACAGTACGATTTAGCTCGGAGAAATTCCCGAAGGAACGATAGATGGCGACACCACCTATCTCCACCTCCACAATTTATGCATGGAACTGAATTGGAGGGAAATTTCATGTAGAAGCCTTAGTAATCTAATTAGTAAGTAGTAAATGTAGAAGCCTTATGTAATCTCTTACAACATAATGTTAATGATGATTATATATTGGATTTAAAGCAAAGAGAACGGACAAGTCTTTGAGAAATAAGATTAAAAGAACATATTTCCTTAAGCAATGAATTGTGTGATGTTCTTTTTGAGGACTAGAATAGAAATGATTTTAACATTTAACACAACGTAACTCATTAGATATGCAAGAACACAATTTCGGTTATCAACAATTCATCACCCATGGGACTCGCCTAATAAATTTCATTATGTGGTGAGGAATTTTACTTCACATAAGTCTAATATTACCTAGATTCTAAAAAACAAAAATTGAGATTTATTTTGAGAAATCTCAAAATTAAAAACAAATCTACATAATTTTTAAGTTTCTAGATAATGTTTAAAGATCTAAATCATTATGTAAACAACTTCATTACGGGGTAATTTACTAAAATACATTTTTAATCGAATTATAAATATATTGTAGAATTTTTGGGGCAGATACCCCCCCCCGCCTCCTTTTTTTTAAAAAAAACCAGGATTACTAAAAATGAGAAAAATCGGAAACGTCAACATTTATTATTAAAATACAAACTACTTTTTTGTCATAAAGATATTTCTTTTTTTTTGCCAAAGTTTTATCATTTAAGTTACATAAAATGCCGACCTGTGTAATCGATTTTATGCATACATGTAAGTATTTTTTTAATTGACTCCTTTCATCCTCGCCAACGTCTAACTCAGTTCTGATTTTTAAGACGTTTTAATCGGATTTATAATTTAAACATAATTTCATTCAAACAAATTTTAAAAATTGTACCGATACTACCGATATACATATAATTATTGCACATAATCTGAAAAAAAGTACTCTTATTTGAACGTACTCTAAAGCACATATTGCGTCAGTTCAGAAAACTTTTTAACCCTACCTAAAATGCAATTATTTATTTATTTATTTTGTAAATTTATTTTTGTAGTTACAAGTAAAGATAGCCGCAAAGGACAAAGATTTTAATTTAAAAAAATAAATAAATTCATTTTTTCTCGAAAAATTTCCTATCTTCGCTAAATTGTGCAAAATTGTATGTGATCAATTTAACCTATACTTTAATATGTATCTTTCAAACGATTGTTATACAAATTTACACATTCTCAAAGATGCAAATCTAAACATCTTTTTGGGGAACGCATAATAGGATCTTTTTTACGCGATACACGCATTACGAAAACATCTTCTTTCACAACATCTCGTAAAATAACAGTGGATTAAAATTTTAAATAATCCTCTTGTTAAACAGGTCAGCTAACTGCGTACTAAGATGTTTAGTGTATATGCCAACATACCACACGAGTTACATCATATTATCCAACATTACTCAAAGATACAATTTTCATTTAAAATAAAGAACAAAGTAATTTTAAAATATTTAAATTATTTAGCAGAGCTGGTAAATACTCGTAACCAGTAAAAAACCAGAACCCAATAACAGAATTTTTAAATCTCTTAAATATTATACAACTCAGTGAACCAATCGTTATCTTCTTTAACATCAAACGATACAATCAATGTACATGCTCTATTTAAATTCTGTATTACAAATCGTTTCTAAATAGAAATCGATCTTAAAAAAATACTTCTAACAGAATTTCGATTTGTATCAGTAGCAGAAATGATCAAATAATTAAAAAAAAGATAAATTTCATAACCCTTTTCCCACCAAATCGAGCACACTGTCCTTCAAACGGCTTAGTGGTAGTTTGTTTTTTTTAATTTTATTCCAACCCCGCCATAACAAAGAATTTGCTGAATTCGACTTATTCGAACGACAAGGCTATTTGTCGTCCGAAAAAAGTATTGTTCACCTCATTATTATGGAGTGCCTTTATGATTCTGAGGAACAATGCCCACACATTGGGCAACCCCATTTGCTTTCGTCTCCGTGGACTCAAGGAAATAAGCAATTAGTAAATAGAATTAATCCTCTCCAGGTGCAAAAGAATCCAAACAATTATCCGCTCGATTGGAATGTGCGTTATGCATGGTTGCGAACCGTTACACTTCTTTTTAGAAAGCAATTTGATTCAAAACCAGTTTTGGGTTATGATGTAAAACAATTTAATCGGGATTCTCAAACTAAACTTTCTCAAAAACTAAGTGCATTTCGTTCCGAAACAAAGTTCTTCAAAACTGTAGGTTAATTCACATATTATTCGATTTGTAATTTGTTGTTTTTTTCTAGAGGTTTTTTTTTTGTCGATCTTTAAATTAAAATGAAGTGAGAAGCTTATTAACTTAAATATTAATTGATTGTGCAAAAATGGTTATAAGTTTATGTGAAGGAAATAAATTTTGTTCTACTTGGGATAATATATTGTATTTAAAATTTACTCCCTTTCTCTTGTTTCTAATAATATTTTAAGTAACAAGAAAAAAATAAATCGTTGGAATTAAAGCCTGTAACGCGTGATTGACTAGACTATTCTTGGCCAAAAATAAATGATTATTTAAAATTCTGAAGATCAGGCAATTATGAACAGCATCAAACGTTGTGCGACTTTTATGTTAATTAAATTGAAATTTTAACTTTTAAACTATTAAAAAAAAATATTTCGTCTCAAAAGAATAGTGTAATAAACAAAACAACAAAAAGTTTGTTTAAAAAATATTTGTGTGTAGAAAGATTTTAATATTAATGAATAATGATTATTTGTTAAGTTTTGAGTAACAATTACGTCAAAGAAAAATTAGTTATTTACAAAAAAAAAAAAGTTGGATATTTTATGAAATGAAAGCAATCAACAAAATGTTAAAGTTTAAACAATATTTAAAAAATATTAATTCTATAAAACAATACAAATAAATTTCACAATAATGTAATATTAAAACTGACATAAATACTAGATACGAAATCAAAAAAAAAAAAAATTT
>BMAV01013229.1:87718-110550 GCA_019973955.1 Trichonephila inaurata madagascariensis
TTTTAAGGTGTCGTGTGCTATTTGTATAAATCTTGAGTGTTTTGGCTCTGATTGAAACGATTGATCTAAAATCAGTAACTGTGCTGAATGCGAAACTCAAAAATTCCATTGAGTTAACAAGAGAAAATATCAGCTAGTTGTTAAAAAATGATAACGTAAAATAGATTAAAATATCAGATTTACTGATTTATTACATATTAATGTGCGAAACACATGTGATCAATAAACTTTTAGAACTGATCCTGAACGATTATAACTTGTTTTGAGGGTTATTATTTACGATAGGTCTTTGTTTTGTAACATTGTACAACATACTTCACATGAAAATCTCATTAACAGAGTAAAGGTTAGAGATCCGCAAGATTTTTAGGTCAGATCTCGAGTTGAAATCTCAAATTTTGTCTCGAGTTTTTCATTTTTTTTTCTTTTGACACAAATGTTTACCCGATTCTTTTTCTTATTATTGCTGATTCTTTTCAAGCTTCGTTTCCATTTTTTGATATAACTTCGACCTATGTTCTCTTTCAAACGAATGTTTTTGATGTCGGCAACTGCATCAAATCTTTATTAAAACTATTCATGTCTTCCGGAAATAAAAGCGAATGATTATAAGACACATTATAAATGTTCGTTATTACTTTCACATTACTCAAAATCTCGTGTCATTCAAAAAGAAAGGAGTAATTGTTCTTACCTTTTGCTATGGTCGGTATATTTTGCATCAGATTTTTTTCTTTCTTGAGATCTAAGAATCTGTCCACAGTAAAAAGAAATTTTGGTAACATTGGACGGATGATTTTGGAAGCAGCCTATATAGCAGGGAAAAAAATTAAATTCGTAAAAACGAATACGATAATTGAAGGTGGATCTAAATATCTTTTTATATATAATGTAATGTATTAAAACTGTGTTTTTAATTTTTTTTTAATTTTTACATCAGATTACAAAATGTAAAAGAAATGAGTCAAATCATAGAAATCAGAAATGATTTTACGTATTCTAGCTGTAAAAAACCCATACAATTAAAATTAATTTTCTCAAGATGAATATTTAAAAAAAAAACTTCAATTGTAAATAAAGTTAACAATATACTAAGTTAAAATTAAATACATACATACATACATACATACATACATACATACATACATACATACATACATACATGTATATATATATATATATATACATGTATGCATGTATGTATATATATATATATATATATACATATATAATAAATACATATAATAAAAGATGTATATATATATATATATATACATCCAATGTGTTCCCCGAAGGATTACTAATATAATAAATCCATGCAAATTTTAAAAATCAGATTATACCGAAAGAAATATATAACTTATAAATCATAATATCCCTTAATACCTTATCACTAAGAGAAAATTCTCGAAACTAACCTGATATAATCATTTTTCGTACTTAAAAATAAAACTATAAACGTAAAATTTCTAAGACTGGTTGCCTTTACAACATTTGATGTGAGATTCCATCAACCAACTCGAAAAATACATGTATGGACCACTGGCGTAGCTAGTTCTGAGTGGGTCCAATATCAAAATTTCTCGTACACCCTTTTTGGGAGTCCTTAAATATATTAACAATTTTTTCCTCACGAATATTGGGACCCCTGTAGCTTGGGGGGGGGGGGGGGGGCGTATACGGCGGTAGCTACACCCTCTGGTATAGACGCTTGTATGCAAATTTAACGGCAGCCTGTCATAAAATATTGGCATTAAAACCTCTGAATATTTTCGAGGCTTAGTAATAAAAATAAAATCCCCAGAGCTGATTAAAACATACTTTCTTTCTCAGAAATCAACTTAAATATGAAATTTAAATGAGAATATATCTTTAAATCAAGTCAAGTTGGTTTATTATGTAAAAACCAATAATCACCCAGTTGCTTAAGTTTTCTCTGGTAGTAGTACAGTATTAGTGTTATCAACAGTCAAAAGGGATAATTTTAAACGTGCAGAATGAAAACCTTTTCTTGAAAGTCGTTGTACTTCTCAGAAGTGCTGATTTTAATAAAAACAGTACAACGATGTTCAGAAAAGTATTAATTCTAATCACGCTTCACCATCAGATACAGCTTGATTTACAAATCGCGCTGGAGATTATGCATTGAGAAAAGATGTAGATACAGAGAATGACACAAGCAATATATTTCTTCTTCGCTTTAATATTACCTAAAAAGATTCTTTTAATTTGAAAGTTATTTAATTATTTAAAAAGATAGAGGGATAGAAAAACGTAATAGCTTGAATAATTTTGAAGCGTAATATTATTATTACATCTAAATATGAATTTTGATCAGATTTCTTTTTGTTTTAATTTTACTTTTGTGATTTGTATCAAAGCTAGTTTTTAAAAAGTTTATCCAAGTGCTTATTTTCAATTAATATAAATGTACTTTCCTCAATATTGTTAAAATATTCTGTTTTTTGTCATTCATAAAATAATCATTGTTTCTTTACAATTACAAATGCTTATTGAGAATCTTAACTGTTTTTAAAAAACAGATTTTTGAGTATAATCAATGATATTAAGTCATTTACTTATTTTTATTCTATCAGTCATTTCAACATCATGATGCAGTACGTGATATCAAAAATGCACCAAGAAGGAATGGTCAGAAAATTATGCAAATGTCATTATAAGCATTACTCGCCTCGTAATGCAAATGGTGCAATATAAAATAGAATATAAAGGAAGAAAAACCTGCAGAATGGGCACCATATGTGCCATTATTTTTGTCAGGGAAATCATTGTTGATGATTTTCTCCCTTCTTTCAGGGATCACAAGTAAAAGCAGAGAATGCCAGACAACCGTTCGCGATATCATAGTCTAAGGCGTCTTTGCGTACTATAGAAGGTCTCCTGGCTTATATATGGAACATTATGAAGGCTCAACAATACTTGGATAATGTACTGCGGCAAGTGACTCTCCTCTTCCTTCAGGAGGGTCGGGAATGCCAAACGCCTTTTACCAGCAGGATAACGCTCAAACGCACATTGCATGTATCAGTTAACGTGCTCTGCGCAATGTACAGATGCTTCACTGGCCACCATTCTTCCCTGGTCTTTCACAAATCCAACTAAAAGCCGCTTTCATGCTCTGCCATTACCTCGTTAAGAAGGTAAACTAGGGCAAATGATTGACAAGGAATTGATAATCATTTCTCGGGACGTCATCCCCACTCTGATTTGTACTCATACACTCTGTCTGCTTCGTGTGTAGCCCTCATCAAGGGTTCTGCTGAGCTAACCAGTGGCGTAAAGGGAAATATTAGGGCCCCCTATAAGGTCAGATTTGAGGCCCCAAACTGAATATTACAAAGAGTAAATAGGCGTACTTGGCGTCAGTCAGGCTTTGGACCCCCAGCGATACGGGAATGTACGTTACGCCACTGGACCTAACGCTCTTGTTCTGTGTAACGAGTATCATTTCAAAGTAAGCATCACTTATTATTTGTTGCAGTAACTTTACCGAATTCTTTCACTTTCTGGCCACACTCCTTGGTGTTGTATTTTCAATGTGTCACGTAGTTCACATTCATTTCATGAAATTTCATAATTGATTTACTTGGTTTATTAATTCTAAGATATTAATAGATTTTTTTTTGGAAAATAATATGGAAATAAGCAAACGGTGTAAGTATGCGTATGTTTAAGAGCTCATAGAGGTTCCCAACAAGTACTTGAAAATAAATTTTTTATTATATTTTTAATGATTCAAAAAAATATTTTCAGACGAATGTTTAATCTTAAGGACAAGAATATTTTGTATGTTTTTATGCCATGTAAAGGCATATGTGTTAAGTCGATAGTTAAGTTCTTGATTTTTTATTTTAATGTCTCGAGTAAGATGTCTTACTTTGTCTCCATAAAAGGGCAATGGACCACCCCACAGAGCTCCAATACTTGTGGCAGCTAAGTAACCATATACAGCTTCTTTCCTATTCGACATGTAACCTAAAATCAAAACATAAATATGACTCATTAAAGATAATGAGCATTTTATAAAGTTTTATAGATACTTGATGTTAATTATAAAATTATTTGAAATTCAAAAAATATGGAATTTTTTCTTAATAAATTATTTTGCTACTATTAAGAGTTATAATGTACTAAATAACGAAATGGGATATTAAATTATAATCAAATGCTTTTATGCAAATCGTAGATTTTGATTCGTTTTTTCCCGTTAAATTCATTTTAGTTAAAAATATAGCAGGAAATATAACACAAGAGAGTGAAGAGTTTTTTGAATGAACAAGAGTTTTTGAGCTTTATTTTTTTATAAATCTATTAAATTTTATCATAGTTTTTTTTTACTTCAATTCTGAAAATCTCAAATTACCTATAAAATTATAATATCGGGAAAATATCCATGGCATTTTCGCAGATTTAACTGGCATGATATATTTGAAAATATTACGAAAAAAAAAAACAGTTTCAAATAAAAAATTCTCTACTCCTTTCTAAAATTTTTCTAACGAGTAGTTTTTAAATAGTTTCAAAGCTTATGTTGTAGGTTTATATTTACATGGCTTAAAATCAGTTATTGCTCGTAAATCCCATTATTCAAATTAGAATTTTGAGCGTCATAAAAGGAACACGGTTTTTCAATTAATTAATTAGTTCTCTATAGAAGAAAAATTCTGAAAGACAAACGCTTTATACATCCAATACCATTCCGAAACTGTTTAACTGTAAATCTATTTTATAATAAACCATATACTAATTTAAAAATCACTCGATATAACTACAAAAATATTGCAAAGCTAATTTTTACTACTATTCCTGATTACATTTGCTATTAATATTACAAATCGCTTAAATTTGTGGAGTGTCATTTGATAATTCAAATACCAGCAAATGAACCAGCCATTTTAAATTTACTAAAAATTCACATAAGTTAATACTCTTTATTCACGCAAATACTTTTATAATAATAATAATAATATTTTGCAGATGTCACAAATTTATTTTTTTGTCTAGTATTTTAAGTAGTTTTATTTGTATTATTAAATGTTTATATATTGCACTATATGTTCAATGGTTATATTTCATTTAATGTTATTCTTCACAGACGACTACAAACATTAATTACTTAGACGTGCTGTACCGGTTGCGCATTCTCAATAATAATGCGTAGTTGACGCCGAAAGACATAAAAGCCCTTCTTGATGTTTATTTAAACACAGCCACTTTAGATTTAAAATTTTAAAAAATCCCACAAAATAATATACTATATTTACGTAAATCAGGAATCAACTTATGTTTTCGTAATAGTAATATTTTGCTGTGTCACGAATTTATTTTTATATTTAATGTTTTATATTATAAGGTAATATTCAATGTTGTTAAATCACAAAAACCTCAATGATTATATAATTTAATGATTTCACAGATGACTACAAATGCTAATTACTTAGACGTGCTGTACTGGTAATGAATTCTTAATGATAATGCGTAGTTGATGTCAAAAGACATAAAAGCACTTCTTGATGTTTATTTAAATAGCCACTTTAGATTTAATAAAAAAAATCACACAAGATAAATACACTTTACTTAAATTATTGATCAGCATTTGCTTTCGCGTAAGAATAATATTTTGTTCTGATGTCACAATATTATTGTTTTGTATTGTAAAGTAATATTCAATGTTGATAATGTACTAAATGCTTGATTATTACATCATTTAATGTTGTGTTGTGCTTCGCAGACGACTTCGAACTTTAATTTCTTAAGCGTGTTGCACCGGTTATGCATTCTTAATAATAATGTGTAGTTGCCGCCAATAGACATAAAAGCACTTCTTGATGTTTGTTTAAATAGCATTAAACGCATATGAACAGCTGTAATTGAAAAATAAACTTACAAGCCACTCTGTCTCCCATTTGAAGACCATTCTTACGGAAGGCTGCCGCATATCTTTCAGTTTCCTCGTAGAGTTCTGCGTATGTGATGAATTCTTCATTATCTTCCTCATCTGAAAGTAAAATAAGTTCATAGGAATTATTTATTTATTTATTTCATTTTTATCTTCTGTACAGATCATAAGAGCTACTGGAGAAGAATCATTTAAAATTCAACATGAAAGTTATCACTTTCCTCGATAAGTATTATTTAGTATACATGAATGAGAAAATGTACTAAATATTTAAGTCTGCACTTAATCTTACAAGCAAGGCGAAGATATGTTAAGTTTCAAAATAGGTCAAGCTAATGTTTGAATATCTTAACTTATTAAGAGAGTAAATTGCTTTGCGACGCATTAAATTTACTTCTCCGTGATATTATTTTTTTATTTCTTAATTATATACAGATACTTATCTCAAGAAATAATACAAATTGTAAAAAAATATACAGAAAGCAAGGTCAGTGGAATAACTTTTATTTAGAGTGTTATAAGAGATTCTGGCTTTTTTGTGAGCTATTTACATCTTATAAAATAGGACAATATCAATTTTAATAATTATTTGTATTGTTACTTATTATATTTATGTTTATTGTTATTAATAAAAATAGTTGACAGTATCAGTTATGTTTATTCATTTAATATTAGGTTTCAATTTGCTGAAATTCATTGGTCATAAATGTAGAGCAGACGTTGGCAACTATGAAAATAGCTGTGGCGTACCAAACCAAACTACAAATAAGATTCAGAGGCCACAAGGTAAGGGAGGCCGCGATAGCCTAGTGGTGAAGGTAACAGACTCGGGGCTGGCGTGTCATGAGTTCGAGCCCAATACCACTGAAAATTTCCCGTGTAGGGGAGCGATGCATGTTAAATCTGTCGAGAACTCAAACGTCCGCACGTTGGTGTGGTGTGATAGTTAGGAGAGGGGTTGCCAGCTGAGTGTCGTCCTCGTCACTTGACCATGGTTCAAAATTACGAGGTCCGTCGCCAAAAGCCATCGTGTAACTGAACAGTGCGACGTTAATATTCACTCACTCACGCCACACGTTAGGAAATATTTGAATGAATTCGATTCCTGCAACAATGCATGAGGAGTTCGGGAATAGAGTTCAAGAATACAGATTTACAGTTTCATTATATATTAATTTTGCATAATTTAAAGATATTTATTAACCTAAAAATAAACAACATAATATATAACTATTTCTTTAAAATAAATGAAAAATTTAAATTTTACATATATTATGTATTGTGTATTTTTTAAATACATTTATTTTAAAATATTATAAGAAATAAACAACATAAAATGTATATATAAATACTTCCTTAGTACTCCCCAGTTAATATATATATATATATATATATTAGTGTGAACTTAGTTCATGCACCGCTCTACATACCGCAAAAATCAGGGGTGTAATTTACAACTTTCAATTTGACACGATTCCGAAAATTCATTTGTTGAACAACTTCTTTGTGAACTCAAAATATTTTTCACATGAGAAAATATTTGTTCACGTAGACGTATAGAATTGAAAACAGAGATCAGAGTACATCAATTTTTGTCAAACAGTTAAATATCTCCATCATTGACATTCAATAATAACTGTTGATTCATCGTTAGAATTATCTTTCAGGTATTTTTGTAATTCTGTAAATGTTGCTTTCCATAATTCTGAAGATGTTAGTCCAATGAGCTCCATTACAAATTATCAAAAAAATCAATCCACGCAAAAATTGACAAATTTATAGAATAATGTTTTGCCACTGAGAATTGTGATCAAATGTGGAGCTAGGCATAGGATGCCGACGCCGATGTAGAACATAAAAAATGGTAAATATTTCTTGAGGGGCCCGTTTAATTTATACTGTAGGTAAAACTCTTTTTGATGCAAATTTTCGGAACATTGCAGTACCAAACCTTTGAAGGGAAATTCTTGGAATTGTTTCAGACGCAGTATATAGGCTATACACTTGATTTACATAAAAAAACACAAGTGAACCAATTCAATAAAGCTTCGTTGACAAACTGTCCGCTAAACGTTATTTGAATGATGCACTAAAAAAAAAATTAAGAATTTCACCACACCCATTTAAGCAAACAAGCATTCAATAATCCAATTAAAAGCGATATAGCAGTTATAAATTGAGTTGACAGTCTGGTGTTTGGAGATATATGAATAATGACTTTGTAATCATGTAACGCAAACAATGTTTATGATCTAATTTAACAAAATAATAAGATCAATTCATATTGCCTGAAGTGCATTTTATTACCCTTATCAAGTATCTTAAAGAACACAATTAAATCGTTTCTTATCAAATTACCTCTAAGACATTTGATCGGAATTAAAACAGAGACCATAAGATCAAGCCACTCATACTTTTTGCCG
The DNA here is from genome assembly GCA_019973955.1 of Trichonephila inaurata madagascariensis. Classification (NCBI taxonomy): domain Eukaryota; kingdom Metazoa; phylum Arthropoda; class Arachnida; order Araneae; family Nephilidae; genus Trichonephila; species Trichonephila inaurata. The sequence goes on from BMAV01013229.1 coordinate 96,062, forward strand.
CTCGTGATAATCATTATTAGAAAGCATTAACTCAATATTCCTTTCTCGATGATGGTATACAATATAATTAATACACATTATCCTCATCAACAGATTTTACATCAAAAACTGACTGATGTACAAGAGATGCTTCTTTTACGACCCTGACTACAGCCTTCCACTTTTTTCTGCTGATGATTCGTTACGTAAGAGACAGAATACCTGAGGAAAGTGGTAGAAAGGCAACACGTAAGGTCAAAGATCACATAAAGACTTTTTTTTTTCTGTTGAGATGAGTCTGAACTAAATGACCTTCGTTTTTACCTTTTTTTCAAACTTGAAGATAAAAAAGTAAACAGTTCCGTCTCTGCATGCATTTTTGACACTTAAAACAAACAGGTTGATATACGCTGTCGTTATGTAACTCAGTTAATCATTATATAATTATTTTAAATATATAAAAAAAAAATGAATACGGATTTGACTGATCTGATGGTAGTAACAATTGCGTTTGATCTTTAAAAGGCATAAAACACTATTTCCAGTTTTAACTGCTTATTACTTCTCTTATGTTGTCTACACAACAGAAAAAAGATAATACACAGAAGAATATTTTAATGGATCACTAGCTGTTATTGGTCCTTGGAAGCTTAGTTCTTTTCACTTGCTCTGCATGTAAATGAACATCTGCTGCTTGAATACCGGAGTGTCAAGGATTTATTTGTTCTTCAAAAATGTGTTTATGCGACGAATTATTTGACTTGAGGCACTTTAAAAACTTTGAATAGAATTATTATTTCATTTAAAATGTAAACCCACTAAATAATGGAATTTATGGTTTCATAAATTGTATACTTTACGAGTTATGCAATTATTATTTTTTTTGAAAATGTGGTTAAGAGTTCCTTGTTAGATAATACAATAGTTAAGATCAAAACTTAATGGTCTGTGTTTTGTTTTCTAGCGTTGTTGAACTTTTTTTGAATTTAAATAAATAAATAAATAAAAAGAAATGTTTTTATCAAACTACTTCATTTTATAAATAATTATTGTTTAGATTGATGAATTTGAAATTAGTTTCGATTTCTTTTTCTCTCCTAAACCAGAATTCTTTATCGTTGAGGTTGTTAAAGATTAATAAGTTTTTTAAATTTTTAAAATCTGTAATATGTATTATTCTTTTCAAAACAATTTTAAAATTGTTAAATAGGATTTTAAGTTATGATACATACATTAAAAATTGTAATATTTCATTTTGAAGGTTAATTACTTGAAACGTGATATTTTTGTTCTTAATAATGATTTGGCTAGTTTTATTCAAGTTCAACCACATAACGGCATTCTAGTGCTCTTTTCAATAAATGGTATAAATTAGGATTTTTTCATGAAAAAGAAACCAGAGAGCAAACATTTTATTTGCCCCAGAAACATGGTAGAAGCAGTCAGATGTTAAATACGTTAACAATGCGCAAAATTTATTGGCGCTAATGTATTATTATTAGCGAGTTTTTCGTTTGAGAAAAACGATTGATTATTTATGTTACCGTTAAAGTGGGAAATACGTTATTTCATAGAATAACTAGGTATTTCATGAAATAATTAGACAAGTCAGTAAAAGTATATAAAATTATTGAATTCTACAATTTAACTAGGTATTCTATAGAATAACAATTACTTGATTGTTCAAGTATGAAATACCGCATTCTCGAAAGTTCTTAGAACCGGTCCTAGCTGCTATAGGAAAGACTTTTCCGATAAGGAACAAGAGATGGCCGCATGAAACTATTGTACTATAGATATCAGTTCAGTATATGTCAGCGAGAATTAATTTCCGCTGAAGAAGTTCCAAATATTGATAAAACACTTCGATCTGTTGCAACAGCTTAAAGTTACGGTACTGGACAAGATTTTAAAAAGTTCTCGAGTAAAAAAAAATACATAATGGTAAAAAGTGAGCTTGTTTAAAAAAAAAATAAACAGTTTAATCCAAAGTGTCATCACAGCAACGCTTGATCTAATAAATAACGAAAAGTAAAACAAAGGTATCTCATAAAATTTAAATTAATATTCTCTTACATTTTTGTTTTAAAAAGTTTACACAAAGTTTTTTATGAAGCAACGGTTTTCTTCACAGCATGTATTTTTGTTGATAATATTTAATTATAATCTATTTTTGCAACATATTCTTTGTTCCCCTTCCTGTTTAACTACTGTTAGCAGCATGAGCAATAGTAAATTATATCATCTGCTTTTCCTTATTATTTATCAATAACTTATCCGCAAAAGAGATAAAATGTATTTTTAGCGAGATTTTAGCTATTTATGATCAATTAATTTATAAAATATTTTTGAAATTGTTTATGTTTCACTTTAACGGTCTGTCCTTAGTTATTTCATAGAATAACTAGGTAAAGTATGAAATTATTCATCTATCATATACGTTAGCTGACTTATCTAATTATTTCATGAAATATCTAGTGATTCTATGAAATAACTGAATTATACACTTAAACGGTAACATTTACATTGCACTTTGAAGAAATACAAGTGCTTTTTGAAAAAAGTAATAATTTACAAAGTAAAAGCTGTACGTTTGTACAGCTGTATTTTTAATTTTAATTACTTTTTAATTGACTTCTCGAAAAATAATTCTAAACTTTCACGAGGGGGGACTTCTGTGAATCTTTTTCAGGTTGAAGTTTCAATACTATAGATTTTAGAACAGTTTAAGCACAGCGTAAAACTAAATCATACCATTGTGGTAAAAATCAGTCAACTGTTTTCGAATTATTTACCATTTGTAATTTCAAATATCTTGATTGTATTGTATTTCTAAAAAGGCGTGTTTTTCCTACAGTATAATCTTATGGTATACTAATTTGAATGTTTGCATTTCTGAGGTAAAATATTATTTTACTAAAGCAAATCTGTTGCATTTTATTCTTTTGTTGTTGGATTCCACAGCCTCAATTTTAAGAATTTTTGATTAAAAAGAAAATTGATGGCTATAAAAAAAATTGTTACACTGAAATCAAACGCGAACAATAATAGTTATAGAAACGGGAAATTTCGTGCTTGGGTGCTATGAAACAATAACATTGATTTACTAGAATTTGGTGTTTTCTGAGCTTTGGCGATTTCCCCTAGCATGATAGTGAGGTGGTTTCGATAAAATACACACTAATATGTCTGTTTTTAAAATGACCTTGACTCTCATCAAGCGAGAATTTCCAACAATGTACTAAAGAGATTTTTTTTTATCACAAACCTTTCTTATCTAGATTCTTTGCTCACGATTTAAAAAAAAAGGCTAAAGCTTCAAAGAATTCTGAACGAAAGAAAAGACAAAACAAAACAAAACATGTCGAAATAAGGATATGATTTTCAGAACTAAACCGGTAGATTTCAAAACAACGACTAAGCTTACTTTTAACGATTCTAAACCTCATTGTATATTTTTTGTATATTGCCTTTGTCTTCTTAGATATTTCTTTAAAAAAAGCTAACAATCAAAATGATTCAATACCGATTAGCTATTGAAATTTCATTTTTATAATTGTAGATAAAAATAACATAATTCGAATTATGACGAATACAACCACTCTTTATAGCTTAGACACTAATTCAAAAAGAAAAATATTCCACAAATGAAAAAATAATGAAAAAAAGAGATATACCAGTTTTAAAATTATATAAGTTATACACATTCCTTGTTATATATATTTTTCTATCAACTCGTATTAGATAGAAAAAAACAATGCATAAAAGATATGAAATTTATGTTGTATAATGAATTAATCATAAAAGGTTCTATCCTATTTTTCTTTGTTCGCTACAAATAGAACTAATTGCATTCCACAAGACTAAAAGAGTTTTTGTAATCGAACTGATCACAATAGAACTGCACAATAACGGTAGATATCATTAATCTTCGTATTTCTTTTTTTTTAATTGCATTGTGGAACATACATTGTGTGATAGAATGTACATGTTATAGCCTAACACATTCAGTTACACTACAACAATTGTGAAATCAACAGAATTACGCAAGTTCTTCAAAAAATTAAAGTGCACTTATTGACATTTTAACTGTGTGATTTGATTAATAATTAAAAATCTCTTAACATACAGTACAAGTTTTAAGTGTTAAATTTCTGAATAATATGCACCCATTTCTCTTACTGATATTAGTAATATTAAAAACGTGTATACATTGCAATGGATTTTTGTTAAGTTATTAAGGGCATAAATACATTTGATGAATTTAAAAGAATTCACCAAGGAGGAGATGTTCGAAAGGAACGGAAGTGCGTATGCACATACCTTATGATAGCATATATAAAGTAACTTTTGTCGATTAATGACTTATCATTCGGAGTTGCAATTTTGCAAGGGAACATTCCGATTGTGTCAAAACTGAGGACATTCTATTGACAAGGGACTACTTCTCGGTGAATGTGATTCCTTTGTGATCCACTTTACCAAGACTCCGCAGACGTATTTGCGAAATGTATAAGCAGATGCTATCATTTGAGAAAGGACTTGCAATAGATCTAAAGGAAGCAAAAGGGCTAAATCACAAGATCACTCGACATTCTCAGTGGAAGTGATCATATCATTCGACGATATAGGCAAAAATGGATGAACCATGGCCACACACAATGTCAAAAAGGTAGCAGTAGACCGAGAGCGCTGGCAAAACGGATAGAGTCATCTTCCGATAGACACTCACAGCTTCTGATGCAGTTTAATCAATGATTCGATTTATAATCGGTGCAGCAATGATTGGAATGATTATTGACAGCAAATGGTGGCTCAGTGGATGGAGGACATTGCAGCCGCTGCCCCTCTCCCCCAGGTGTGTTTGTAATGATGACGAGCGCATATAACTTGGAGTCTGCCAAGTCTCTTGTTTTCACAGTGAAGTGCCCCTCAAAGAACTGAACTCCTAATGACCATAAAAAACATGTTTGGAGACTTTCCAAGCTATTTGTAGCATATTCACCTGAATGACATCGAGAACGTAACCCGATAACCAGTTATGGCATGGAGTTATATCAGGTTTACTAGGAGGTATGGCATTACCCTTTGATAGCCGTATTCCTATGACTGTCATCCGTGACACCCCTACTGCAAGTGCTCAATCAAAAAGTACAGCAAGTGCTACTGCTCAACTCACTTAGTTTCGTTTAAACTGTTGTGTGTGCTAATCATTCGTAATGTTCGATCTATTTATCAAACAGATAATCGAGATTAATGTTTTCCCGAGAGAGTTCAGAGTTTATTCAAATATGATAATATATATATATATATAATTTGCTTCAAAAGTAAATTTCCAGTACTTAATTAACATCCTCGCTATCATTAATCAATTAAAAACTATTAACCATGCATTATATTAATGAAGCCTACTGTAAGGCTATTAATGACATTTTTCAATGTTATATATAAGTAGTAAAGGTTCTCGAATTATAATAAAGCTTCAAAAAGGCTCTTGCCATCAAATTTTCAAACATATTTTCATAGAAGACATCTTTAGGGTCTCTAAAGTATCAGTCAGTTCATAAACTTTTCGTGATCACAACTATGCTTAAATTTTATTTTTAAATCTTGTGATGTTATTTTTAAAATGAGAAATTTTCCAAAAGTTTTTAATTTTAAAAATATAAAGAATAACGAAAATAAAAACTTTAACATTTTTTTTATACGATTAATAGTTTATAAATCAGAAGTTGAACAGAAACATAAATGAAAATTAACTTACCAATGCAAATCATCGCTATGTCTCCATTCCTGTATCTCAAAATGTTTTCTGCATAGTTCAGACGAGCTCCACTGAACCATTCAATGTCCACAAATCCTTTTCCATTCTTCACAGTCTGTGAAAAAAAATCAAATAATAATCCATTAGATCTATTGAACAAGACATTTTTTACCGTCTTCAAAACAGAGTAAAATCCAACCTTGGAGAGTTATCAAATACTGACAAGGACCTTTAAGGTCAAGAAATTACAGCCAATAATTCATTATAAGATGTAAACATTAACGAACAATAGTTTTCTTTCACAAAAATAATCAATATGACTTTTGAAAGTGATGTCTTAGTCAGATTTCTTAGTAAATATATAAAATCTTCAGTTCGTAGATATTTCTTTGCTGAAATAAAAACCACACTGAAGAACACACGCAGATTAAGTTAACCACAATCAATAACTTTTACTATATTTATCATCTTGAATTTGATGTCTTATTTTGTAAATATGTTTATGTATCCCTCTTTTTAATTATAAACATATTAAAGTTCATTTCCTTGCTGAAATTAACATCACGCACACATTGTAGGCACACCACGACACACTTAAATACCTTATTATTTGGCTTATTGTCGGCCCTGCGGATTCCCATCAGACATGAGTAAAAAGCTTTTGCCAGTAGACCCCTTGGTTGAGCCACACACCTATAAATCTGTAATCAAATAATTTGAGACTTTTATCGCAATGAATGAGTGAGCAGGAAATTTTCCATCTATGCCTATGGTAGATTTAGTGAAACTATTTTTAATTGCTAAGCTTAAGTACCCTAATCTTTTGTATCCTATTCCTAGACTATGGGCAGGATTTTAAATCTAGAAATCACTTCTCAAAAGGGATGTTTTCATTCTCGAATAAGTAGTTATCTATGTCTTAGAATATGTTAGTTAATGAAGCAATATAAATATACTTATTTTTAAATGAAAGGAAAATGTAAAGTTGAAATTATAAATTAGTAGTTACATTAGTTGAATAGATAAAGAAAATCGTAAGTAATACTGTATAGTAATATGATAAAGCTATAAGTTAGAATGCTAAGAAGAAAAAGCATCAGTTATCTGAATTCACACTGAGTTACGCAAAATACAAAGAGACAGTGACATGCAATTGAAATTTATTTGTAATACGCGACAATCAATCACAATAGCTTTCACTTTACTCTTATACTTGCGAGCTCAGAAGAATCCAGTTTATAATAAACCTTAATACATATTAATACTAAATTGTGATTAACTACAAATTAAACTTAATCTAAATAATATTTTTTTTAAAATTATTATTATTAACTTACTTATTTTAAACAAAGAAACAAGAGTTGAATTGTTAAATGTATTATTAGAAAAGATTACAAAGCACATGACTAGATTATAGAACATTTAAACAGAAAAAGAATTATTAAAAATGATCTATACATTAAACGCTGGAAGAGAAAGGTTAAAGCTGTAAAGAAAGAGCACAGTTAGAATAATCGAAAAAGGGAAGAATAAGAACAACCGAAAAGAAAAGTACGGAATGAAATTGGATATTCAAACGAAGGTATTTAATTTTCTGCGAAGAAGTGGCTTTGGGAATGGAATGTTTTCTTTTGCCCCTTCAGATCTCTCTTGAAAAATTAATAAATGGTTAGAGTGACAGTAATTGCAATATTTGAGCATTTTAGAACTGGTGTTTAAAATCGTATTTTCTAAAATGTACATTCTCTTTCTGTGTATTTTAGAAGCTAATTCTCTTGGCTTTACAGGTGCCGCCTTTTTCTATTATCTCTTTTCTTCTGCTCTGAAACATCATTTACACTTTATATATTTACCTTACCAATACCCTAATTCAAAACTTAAGTATATATTCTTCTACAAAGAAGATGAATTTTTTTTATACATATGTGAATTGAATAATCAATCTTGTCTTAACGCCACCATTTATGGGTATATGTATTTCTAAATACAATCATCTCTCAGATGTAGTCCTCTTGATTAAACTCTATATCGTTGCTTCATTAGTGGTTTATATGTAGGTAAATGTATAATATTTGAAATCTTTTTATTGTTTCAATGAATCGTTGATACATTTATATAGATATCTTATGACGATATAATTGAAATTCTAGATAAAAAAGAATTTTGTGTGTGTTTGTGTGTGTTCAGAAAGAATTAAATTGTTTTAACTTGTTTTATCAAAGAATTTGAACACAATGGGCTCAATTCATGACGTAACATAATAAAGACAAACACGTGTTCTCCATTGAATTCAAAACAAACATTAAACTAATTGTACTTGTTGTTCTATTTGTAAAACTCAGATAAAATTTCAAATTTCATATTTGGGTAAAGATGATTAAATGTTTGAAAAAAAATTTCTTCAAAAAGATTTTTTTAAATGAAAAAAAAATTAAGGTTTATACTTTTAAATAAAATGCATTTTGTATACATATGTACTTTTTAAGAGAGTTTCTACAAAGAGCAAAACTTGGCAACACCGGAGCGCGTGAACTGATTAGCTGGAAACACTTGATTGTTTTTATCGTGTGACTATGACGTCGCATGAGTTTTTGAATTGATTGGCTAGAATCACGTGGCTTTCGCTATCATGTGACTATGACGTCACATGAATTGAGCCCATTGTACTTGGCAAGTGATTTTTTTTTCAGAATTTTGATTTATGTAACGTCTAAAGTTGCATTTATTAAAAAAGTGCTTTAACATTTCTTGATGTATATTACATATCAATCTTTCAAAATAATAACAATTACGCTAATGAAATCAAGAAAAATTCCAAGTATATTTTGCTTTCAAAACTGCAGAAAGATTCACTGTATTAGTAACTGTAAAAATTCTTTGTGTGATTAAAACAATTTTATTTGTTTCATTGGCATTTATCTCTTATTCTTTAGAAAAGCAATAAACTCAAATATTAAACTTATTAAACATTTATTAACATTTAAAATCCATATAAATAGCTATTCGTGAAAATTGTTCCTATTGTTAATTATTAATTCTAAATTAAATCGTAGGCCTGCAATATGAGATTCAAAGCACCAATGCTGTTACAGTTCTTCCTTGTTCTATTTTCAATTTTCTTTTTCGCTATTATTCCATAAGTATTTTTTTTTCCTCTGATTTTTTTCCACACAGAAAGAAGTCAAGGATACATAAATTCAGTCTAGTTTAACAGCCGCTTTGTCAAGATGCAAAGAAATATGTAAAGACTTATTTCCATTACCAGAGTTAAAACTACAAAATTTAAAATTTTAAAAAATAATTTTATGGTGAAATCTCAATTTTAGATAATAGAAATTTTTTCAGGTCATTTTATGCTACTTTTCTGATTTCAATACGTGAACTATATATTTGCGACGGGGAAAAAAACTAAATATTAAATATTAAGTTGTCTTTGGTGTATCTAAACCACATTCTATACAAATGAATAAAAAGGTACTTAAATGAAAGAATAATAACCTTTAAAGGGGTTGTGAGTTCAAAAACGTAAATATATAGATCAAGGTTTTTTCTTATTTTTCATAGTGCATTTTATTATTTAGCGGCGGAAACGTATGGACACGCCCAAAAACCAATAAGTCTCGAACTTGGAGGTATTGGAATAATTGAATAGAGATCTTGAGTTAAAATAATAGCAAAACTTGTAATAGAACGCTAGACAAATTTTTCTTACTCTTTTTTTTCATTTAACAGATTTTAGATTGTATTGTCTATTTTTGTTGAAAAGTATTGCTGTTTTTTTTTTCTTCAAAATTTATTTTAAAATCTCCATATGTGACACTTAGTTGCAGACTCTTTTTTTTATTAAGTCTTTTATTTGTACATTGAATGATGTACATTGTATCTATCTAAAACAATGTGCTATATATATATATTCTTTTCTATTCTTTCAGTGAAGGTCTTGTTTATTTATATAAACGCATTATAAAATGCAAATGAATTAGATATTACTTGATTTAGGTATTACCTTATTTAATGTAGGGAAAATCTTCCTTTTTCAAATACAAATTTCTTCAATTTAATGAAAGATTATTTTCCCTTACTGCTTAATTAGGTAAAATATTTTTTTAATAAAAAATAGTATTAAACAATCTTGATTTTTATTGTATGATTATGAAATTAAGCCCAACTATTTTATGAAACAGACCTACAATATTTGGTTTTGCTATGTTGGATAAGCAATAGTAAAATACGAATATTGTAAATTAAAATTACTGATACAGCAATTGAACTTATTACTAAAAACCTTTATATTTGATTATTCAACATTTGATTGAATTTAAATTACATGAAAAAGGAGCACTGTCTTTATATGTAATAAATGGATGTATTACAGGATTTTTTTTTTATATGTAGACCACCTTTTTTTTCAAAAGAAAGTACTTTTACATTCTTCCTCAAAACTGATAAGTTTTCTTTAATGTTAACAGCATTACTACCAAATACTTTGTTAATTTTCCTCACAAAAATGCGTGTATAATTTCATTTTTCTATCACCGACGACTCGCACCTTTAAGGTATTTCGCAACCAAATACTTCATCACATATATAAAGAAATTTTAAAAACATCTGTGTGTTGCATTTTTATAAAAGGCAGTAAGTCCTATAAGAATAGAATTTCCCCATCCGAAAAGTTTAAATACTACTTTTTTTCAGAACTTCTTCAGTTTTAATTATGTTCACTTCTTTGTAGTATTTATTCACACTGTCTTTTTTAAATACACAAAGACAGATGGCATTTTAAATTTATAAAACTTCAGTCAGAACCTTCTGGTCGTGTAGAATGGGCTTTAACAATTGATGTTCTGTTCACTGTTTCATGAATAAAAAAAATAAGTGTTAATTATACGGAACAAGTTTAACAAAGCAATTCCAGAATGTTTTTGATGATGGTTTCAATTAAATTGTACAATCGAGGTAGACAACAATCCGTTTTAATGCAACAAATTTGTATAAAAGCAAAGTACTTAAACTTCTCTTTAACATTACATGTACGGTAAGTTTTGGTAGAACCATGACTTAGTCAGCTGATATGCAAAGTGAATTGTGAAACCCTTTTTTAAATGATATTTTAAGTCTTCCTCCCACCTAAACTTTAGACACAATGATTTAGTAAAGAGAATTATCCCTCCCCGCAAACAACTTTTTCTCGCATTTAAAACGATCTAGCCCTTGACCTTTAAAATTTTATGAGGTAAAATGTCCTTGACAAGACATCCGTATTGAACTATAATCTTGTTCTTAAGACCAGTCAATACCACCTCTTGTATGTGGTATCCAATAAATTTTCAGAAAATTCAAATTTCTTTCGGAGTATATAATTGCATTCAAGCTTTAAAAAGAGTATTTCATCATTCTTTATAATGTTATCTAATCAAAGCATTTACGTCTAATTCTACTTTATTCTGTGTTATTCTTTTATCTAGATAATACGAAAGGAAATCTTGTTTCCTGTCGCGGTTCATAGCGGAAGTACAGGAAGTACATTACGACAAGTTCAAGTTAAAGGCTAGTGTATATCAAGATTAATAAGTATTTTTTGAACGATAAGTAGAATTTTTATGCTGTACTTATCTTTACAATGTGGTAAAACTGATTACTGTGATTATTTAATCTTAAAACTTCAATTACCTGTGAATATTAAATAGAAAACTTTAAAAAAGAGATGAACATTCTATAAACACATAATTTTTCTCATAAATACAGTAAATTATTTATAAATAATGTGTGCAATGTCTGAATTATACAATTATTTTTTTTAAAAAAATACTATTTGACTCGAATTAATTTTTTAATCTTGTTATTTAAATTATTTACTTTGTTTACTCTTGTTATCAGTAATTAAAAATGTAACTTTTGTTTTTAATTGGTATGGTTGGTATAAATATGTTTATTATAAAAAACGCGGTTAATCATCAAAAAATATTAATAAGTAGAATTGCCTTTTTTTTACAAAAAAAAAATCCTGATTTTAAATTTAATTATCTTTTATGCATTTGAAGTGTATCGGAACGGAGTATCGCGTATCAGAATACACATGACTGACCTCTCTGTAAGGTTTCGAATAGATGATTCCATAATAATTCCACATTTCTTCCCAGAATTGGTGGTAATTCTTTACTGACCATGCATGCAAATCCCAATAGTTTCCTGAAAACAAATTATAAAGCGTGAATTTTCTTAAACATTTTGGATTCAGATATTTTAGTATTTATATACTTATTATCCTAAAAAAATATACTTATACTTATATAATATAGCAATAAATGATCTTTATATTGAATAGTTTACTGCCAAAATAAGAAGAGTAACAATATATGTGAAGTCGAATAATTTTTTCTCTAAAAATGTAATTTCAGTCATCAGAAAGAATTCAGTAACATTAGAAATTGGAAAGTTCAACATTTAAGAAAAATTTGTGAATTGATTCCAAGAGGGAATTAGTATCATCCATTATATTTCTTTTCAAGCTATCTCAAATAAATGGTGTTAGAAAACCCTTATGGACTCCTGGGAAGATCCCTTGAAAGGATAATTTTTATTTTGAACAAAACTTTTATCAGAGTTCTACTAGAAGCTGCAGCAATCCATTAAACGCAGGTGTACAACTGTGCAACAAAGTGCTTCAATGTCATTCTGAAAAAAATGCTAGTTTGACTTCTGAAGTGACATATATAAATCCTTTTTTTTCTCTCTCTCTCTCTTTCTTTTCAATGTTATATGAACTATAGATTTGCACCCCGTTCTACTGTTATCAGGAAAGTAAAGTTTAATTTTTTTATAGCAGCGTTCTTAAACTTTTGATCGCCGTGGCCCCCTTTACGTATAAGAGTGACATCGTGGCCCCCAAAGATTTTGAACATCCCTCCCCTATTTAATATTCTTGATAAAAAAAACAAGTTCTAGAAGAATTTTTTTCATTGGGAACAATTTAGTGATCTAGTCTAGTATGGCACATCTTTCAATATTTCCAGGAGGCCTTTCAGAGTCTGTGAAACAGGGAAATCTCAACGTTACATGAGAGACTCCTAGTTACAGAGAACCTCCCTAGAAATCGCTGTGAACCCCTTGGGGTCCGTGAACCACAGTTTAAGAACCGCTGCTTGAAAGTATTTCTCTCATAATCTTATATACTGATTGATAAATAAATATCTTTGAAATCAACTCGTATCTGGGATTTGTGGAATGGTTTCTACACCAACTCGTACGTTCAGTCCGAATCAAAATCTTACGAATACGGAATCTTCAGAGTGAACAACAGAGTTTTGTCACATGTATAGTTAACGATCTAAGCAAAGATATATTTTGAAAATAGGATTTATTTTGATCAACTAGGTAAATCATGCCAAGGCTTGCTTTTCGATTAGATCTTATTTTAGGGGAATCATAGTAATCTCTGAATCTAACTTAATGAGTTAAGGACTCGAAGCTTTTTTTATTTACTAATACAATAATTCTATAATTCAGTGTTTCTCAGACTGTGGGGTGCTCCCCCCTAGGGGGGCACGAGCATATCAAAAAGTCGAGAATAAAAGGTTATTTTAAAAAAGTTATAAAAAATTACTTAAAAAAAGCATAACAAAATTCATTCTGACATAATAAAAATACACGTTGCACTTTAATTATCTGTTCCAATTTTTTTTAGCGTTAAAGTACATTATTATTGCATTCAATGCATTGTTATTGTATGGGAGGGAGTAAAATTATGATTGAAAATTGGGTCCCCAGTATTGAAAGTTTGAGAAGCACTGTTATAATTTGATTTCTTGAAATAAAATGTTGAGATTATTTTGCATCAATGTTTTGGAAAACAAATAAAAAAAAGTCCCCATATAAAATTTGAATAAAATATTTGAAATAAAAAATATGAATTAATGTTCATAAAATAATTTCAGAATTTAAAAATTTTATTCGTTTTATCAACATCCAAATGATAAAGCTTCATTTTAAAAATTTAAGAATTAAGCCTTGAGAAAAACATAAATAAAGATTGAAATGCCTATCTAACAAATTATATGATATATATATTCTTAACAACTTCACATTCACTCTTTACAGTCCATAGATAAGGACCATATTGACGAATGCAATGCACTATTATCTTTTAATTCTATTGCTCTTAAGTATTGGGAAGCTAGATCAAGACTAATGGTCTAATGGCTAATTGTTTGGTATTTGTGTAAACAACTTCACATCTAACTGTCTCTGAATGCTAATTTTCAATCTTTTTTAGAAGTAAGCGCGTGTGAGATAATTAACAATTTCTTAGACTTTATGATTCACTATTATGCTGCTAAACTTGTTATTACGTTTTAAAAAATGATACTTTTAAAAATTCAATTTTTTTTTATCTTATGTTGCTTATCTTACCAAAAAGGTCATTTATTTAGCAGTGTCAAATCTACATGTTCATTAAGCTCTTAAAATACAGCAAACGTGCAGAAATTTCCTTATTTCGCATAACTATTAAGTTTTCAGTATTCAAGAGCTGTACTCTCGACTGTTTTTTAACTAATTAAGTCTCTCAAGATAAGAAATTAATACCCAGGTATACTTTTTAAAAATGCATGAAAATAATGTATAGAGGTGTGATGAGGCACTTATGCAATATAAGCACGTAATGCAACTATTCATTGATATAAAAAGGATACTTACTCAGCTTCAGATCATATTTCTTGTTAATAACTCCTCGGAATTTGTCCATTTC
>BMAV01013229.1:120550-163572 GCA_019973955.1 Trichonephila inaurata madagascariensis
GTCTTTAAGGCATCACAAATTTCATCATAATCCCTACTTCTGTAAAAAAATGTATCCACTTTTTTACGTGAAGATTAAAACAGCTTCTTTTTATCTTAATTATTTCCTCAGATTTCTTAGAAATCATAATTACAAATTCATTTTATAATGAGAACCACTGGATAAGTTATGAATAGATTGTTCTGCTTTTCACGTACACCAAGCTTCTTGAAAGAAACCTGTTTCTAAAAAAAAGATACGTTATATAACGGAAGCTTACATTTCTTATGTAATTACTCGCTTAAGTAACTGATTGCGGTTGACGTATTTGAATTTCTTTCTACAAATGAGAAATAATGAACGTTTCTTCTCGTTGATCTTTTGTTACATTTGCTAATTTTTTCTCCCTCCCCCTTTAAGAACTTTTAAACTGATATGTAAAAAAATATGTTTTATTAAGTTGTAAGTAAATTGTTTCTGCCAGTTTATTTAAAATAAAATTCTTTTAAATGTAATGTCTCTGACATTCAATGATGATTCTTTGTAATAGAAGTAGAAAGTTACTATAGGTTTCTTACCAAACAGAAAAGACATTTTATTTGAAATTATTGTACTTCAATAACAATTTTCATAGTATATAACTACGAATTTTAATCTTAAACACAACTATGCATATATTCTTACGAATACGATACAGCTACGACTTTTTATTTGGATACTATAGGCCAGAGGTTTTTCATATCATAATTATAATAGATTGCAATATGAATATTTTTTCTTTCTGAAAATTTGATGAAATCTCAAATTTCGCAAAAAAAAGATTTGTAGCATAATATTAATTTTTCGTTCTTATACTTAGATAAAAATTTAGGCAGTATTTTTTCAATAATTTTTAAATCATTGCATTGATAACCCAGGTGGTTATTTTCTATTGATGGCAAAAATTTTCATTGTTGAAATTTTTAAATCAAAGTCTTCTTTAATGCTAGTTAACGCAGTGTATTAGTGGACTCAAAACTATTAAGCGTAAAAAATAATAAATCAGTAAAAGTCCAGTATTTGTATACAAATATGCATATACAATATTTGTATTTGCAGATTCTTATGTAAAATATTGTTCAAATTATATTTCATAATCAGAATAAGTCAGTTCATATATTGTCATGCTGGTAAATTGGAAACAATACCTCTCTCAGAATTGAAATATCTAAAATAATGTTTTACTTTTTTCGGCTTAAAACAACTTTTAACTATATGTTTCTTAGTCCAAAACAAAAGAGAGGCTTATAATTCTTTTTAAAAAGCTTTTACAATTTAAAATTTAACCTTTTAACTGGTTTCCCCATACACTGTAAGGGCTACCGAAAGCTGGTCACAACCTGTTTGCCCGTACGCTGTACGGGCACTGATATTTTCTTCTAACTTTCATTTACACATATTTTTAATTTTCATAGTGAGATTATTAGAGCTAGAGTTTTTAAGAGATGCAGTTTTACATGCTACTGAAATACTTCTCATCTGGGATTTTCTTTAAAGAGAAGGCGGAAATTTTTTTCTTTAAAAGCAGAAATTAAGATTCTTGAAAATATTCGATAAAGAACAGGGATTGACAAGGCTATGCTCAACTTGTTCCTCGAGAAGAAACGAAGATGGAAAGATAATCCAAAAAATTCCATATTATCTTTGTTCTCATTGCAATGTACCATGTCACCATGCTTCAAATTGTGTGTGCATATATATATGCACACACACACAATCCTCAACCGTTTGAAAAAAAGACACGAATATGAAATTTGTTTTTGAGTATGAAAGAAATTCTCTTATATAATTATAAGATATATGAAATATTCATTATAGCATGCAAAAAAAAGGTATTTATAAAAAGCAAACATTTAGTTGTTTTTGTATTCCACACACTTATAAAATAAAAAATAGGGGGAGAACTTACTTTAAAATTGAAAATTAAAATAAAATTCTTCCATTTTCACATTCTGATCTTATATATAGGCTTAGTTATATTCACTAAAAAATGTGCTTTATTTTGGAATATTTTGAGCAAAAAAAATTGACCGATTAAGAGAGGTTAAAAGTAGAATACAACTTTAAATTCAAGTTTCAATTTTTGTCATAATTATTAGGTCAGTATATATTATTAAGAACCCAAATATGTCTCTCTTGGAAATTTTCATTTTTTTTATTCACAGAATACTGCTTATGGCTTATACTTAAACTATATTTAACTAAAGATTTTATACAGTATTTGATTTGAAGTGCTATTGTATGAAAAGTGTCGCGCAACAACAATAATGAATTAAGTATAGAAGGTAAATAGAAAGTCATTTTCATGGAATTAATGTTAAAAATATTTAAAAGACCATTTTAATTTATTTTCAAATCTATACTACTGAAGCAAAAACAATGGATACACATTTTGCAAATAGATGAGAATTCTTAAGTCACCCAATCTCCCTTTCGATTTTCAGATAGGTTAGGTAGGTTTTATAAAAAAGGAGACCCTGTCAGCCTTGAACATTCCGCTTTTAATGTCTAGAATAAAGAAAGCGAAATGCATAACTTCGTCTGGAACAAAACGTCACATGCGGTCAGTTCTCCTTCGTGTAACTACACAGCCATTTCTTTAAGGAATTTATTAAATAAAGCTCAAGTAAAAAAACAAAACAAAAAAAGCATTTATTTTTCAGTAAAACTGTAATAATATCAATTACAGGATCATATTATATGTATACATGGTCTGAAATATAGCTATTATTTTTCCTTGTATTTTAAAAATGTCAATATTTATATGACTTGTTTATTGGAAAAAGATTAATTAAATAAACAAACAAAAATGTTTAAAATAATGTAATTATAAAATAATGTGATCGTGACTCTACCACCATCTCGGCAAAATATGAATAAGTATGAAGATATATTGAAGCATAATCTACAATTTATCAAAACGCACATAAAGCTATATATTTGCTCCATTTTTTAAACAATACGGGAATTCAATTATTTCTGATAATGTAAATGAAACGCTTTGCTCCAAAACTCGGATGGAACACATTTTCAGGTTGGAAATGAAAATGTCTCAATATTAATATTAATGTGAGTATAATGTGTACAAGAATATATACATGTAAAATCAAACTATAATATTATCTTTAATGTAAAATTCAACCTGAATATAGGTCTTTAGTTTAAGCCATGTTATTTATCAGTAACCGAAGTCAGCTTTAATCATATATAACTTAAATTTTGATTTAAAGATGATTCATAGCTTCAGGATGATAAAATTTTAATATAAAATAAAGGTATTCAAAGTTTGGTCCTGAGAATAAGTCTTACGAAAATGTATATATTAAGTCTTAAAAAGTATTTAGCTAACAAAATTGTCATAAAAAATACTAAATAGATATTAATAACAGTTTATAAGCACAAAACAAGGGAAGAAAGAGGAGGTGTTTTGTTGCGAAGTCAATCTTTAGGAATTTATCACCATCCAGTTTGACGCCGATAAAATACAATTTACAATCCCATAAATGTCGTGAGACATATTCTTTTGTAAAATATCCCCATAAAGCAGTTTTTTAATCGGTCAAATACTGAGTACCATTTCCCTCTTTGCCAATTCAACGAAACACCTGTTTTTAAAGTTCGAAACATTTCCATCTGCCATAAACACGTCGGCGAACACAATACCTCCCAGCAATTACCAACTCGATCCAGTAAACCACTTTAAAACGACTTCCAACTCTCGGAAGGAGGGAACAAGGTGGAGATTTCCATTTGATCTCAATTCCAAGAGATGACACCCAGAACATCCTCAAAACATCAAAGCTTGCTGACCACTGGGAGAAAGAAAGAGAAAAGAAGTGGGCCACACAACTGTGTTTTTCCTTGGGAGCGAAGACGTTGATTTATCTAGGCTAAAGTACTCTATCGAATGTTTCTTGTATTTCAATTACAGGTTTTGAAATGTGTAGTAATTAAGGAATGCAAAATGGTGGTCGAACATAAATTCGACTGAAGTGTTACTGTGTATCATTAAAATTTATGAGGGGGAAAAAGCAATATAACAGAACTACTTTTGTTTAGGCTAAATCTCATTTTAAATCGCTTTTATTTTTCAGTGCTACGACAAATTAATTAAACTCTTAAGACTTTGAGTATTCTTTGATTCGATTTACCAATTTTTGTATTTCAATCATTATACAAGAATGTTGAGTGTGTAGCCTTATTTTTAAATATTTTCTTTTAATGTGATTATTCAAATATTTTAATACGAACAGAAATGCTGAACGGCAAATGTGACTAACAATTTAAGTAAAAATTTTGGTTTTGCGTTTCATCAATTTCTACAACCTGTGTAATAAAATAATGATTAATAAACATACTGTTATTACGCCGATTTGTTAAAAATGCTTGATTACATAAAAGGTAATCTCGAAAGTGCAAAATTCTGTATACGAAAACACTATTACAAACAGAAAGTATTACATTCTGTATACGATATATAACTTTATACACAGTACCTCTAAGGATAGACTCTAAGTTTATAATTTGCTTAAAAAATATCTTTTGAATAAGTTATTTAGTTACGATATCAATATTCTTTTTTTCCTTTCTTTATAATTAAACTGTCATGCACAGTCTCTACTACTCTTAATTCTTCAGTGACTCAGTGTAAATATAGAAGAATAATGATTGGCTTAAATATAAATTGCTCACTTTATTATTATTATAAAATAGTAATGTTTATTTATATCCTTTTCTCTGATTCTTCTAGTATACCGATATTATTTATACAGTTTTGTTTCAGTATGCAATAGTTTTTTTCATAGTATATATAAAAATATTTCTCTAAATACATTCCACAAAAAAATATAAATTATTTTTATAGCTCTCTTTATAATCCGTTACAGCGACTTGAGACAAAAATGTGTATGTTGTCCTACAATTCATTAGGAAATCTCTCACTATCAGCAGGGCAAAAAAGAAGAAAAGGGGGAAAATAGGCCAACAAATACATGTCTCAATTTCTTTATTATTTTTAACGTACCCATGTCATAATAGATAATTAAGGCTCTTGCTGTTATTTGTCATCAATAATACACAAAGCATCTCTTTTAATCTCTGTCCCTTTTTCATTTAGTTCCGTATCAATCGTAGTTATATATTATAAATCTAAAATGCTATGAAATATTTTACATGGAGAAAATGTATGTTAGCTATAGCTAAACATGAATATTTTTTAATATTTTATATCGGAAGTACCTAATTTTTTTATTTATTTCTATAAAATATAATTTTTCAATTTTTTGAATACCGTAGAATTTATTCAAATACTTCTATTAAAAATTGCATTTATAAGCATAAAAACTGTAAATTCCTTTCAAGAATAATATAATCGAAATATATATATATTCAAAATCAAATTATTAACTTTAAAAAAAAATTTAGAACGAAATTGTGAAAAGAAACTGTATGAAACTCCCTAGTATCTATTTTTAACATTTTAGTTATTTTTCTATGGAAACTTACCTGATACTCCATTCGTGTGTCCGTTCATGTCGGCTTGATTGTCTTGATAATCACACAGGTCTAAGGGAAAAGAGTTCGATTTGTCGCGGATTTCCGAATGATCCGTTTGCCTCTTGGTACGCTCTAGTCACTCATTTGTGGCCGGGTGAGTTGGCGAGTTTTTATCTTTTTTGCTTGTCGCCAAACCTGGGTACTTCACTTTTCCTTTCGATACCTCTCGGCGAAAAGGTGGAAACTTACCTTCCGTTTCAGTGAGTGGTTGCAACACTCGTGCTTCCCGACTCGATCTGACAGCGATGTCCGTTGATTGGGGATTCTCTTGATTGCTCATTTGATGGATCGAATGATGGAACACTGCCTTTTGGGGTTTGGGTTATTCCAGCAGTAGGGACATTTAATTTAATACAAAGACAAAAACAAAAAACTCTAATAAGGTGGGACAGAAATGATAAATCGCATGAATGTTTTTTTCTTGAAAGAATAAACCGTATTGCCCTTGCTCTGATAATTTACTGCAATGCTTATATTGATCTTGCTTATGTTATCTTTTTGAAGTACAACCTAATGCACATCTCAATATTGTGTAGTTAAAAAAAAACGTAACATCAATAATTAGCATATTTATGCATTAAGTGGATCATATATGTACATATAATGCTGATATGATTTTGCTTATAAATAAAACTTCTTTTGAAAGACTGAACTAATGTTCGCGTAATATTCCTTAAGCTAATAAATGATGTAATACAGTGGCACACATAGGAATTTTTGAGGGAGGAACCTCGAGGATCGAATGTCCTCCATTCTCGTACCATACCGCAATAACTTGCCAACCATATTCTTTTGATTTTATCGATTGTCTGGAACAAAAAACAGTAAAAAATAAATTATTTAATAAATAATTAGCATTAATTAATAAAATAAATTATAATAAATTTTAAATTAGTAAAATTATTATATTATTATACTATAGGATTACAATCAATCGAAGAAAAAAAATCAAGGAAGATGAAAGACGAAGCCTTGGACCCCTCCCCTTGTGTGTGCCACTGATGTAATATATCTTAATTTAAATTTAAATTATCAGAAAAACAAAAAAAAAGTCGATTTAAGCAATCGGGAAGTGAAAAGTTTGATAGCTCTTAAAATAGGAAATTTTTTTAATTGTAGTTATTCACTAAATATTTTTATTTTTATTCACTAGAATTTCAAATTTCTTACAGTTATTTCTTTTTTTTATTCTGGGAATATATTATAATTTTTTTGTATGTGATCCTCAATCAATAAATTTTGACGCTTTCATATTTGTTAATATACAAAGTAGCTTAGTAAGTTTTTAAAAGTTGAGTAAGCTATTTAAGTAAATCAAAAATATTAAGTGTTTATTGCTTCCAGAAATGTAGATGGAAGAGCAGCATACACATACATACGGACTATACACATATTAAAATGTCCATAATTTTTTAACTGTACTGGAAATCTGAAAACTTTTTTTCTCCAACAGAATGACTGTGAAATAATCCAAAAATATTAATATCTATGATTCTCAAATGCCAATGTTTTTACAAGAAATTAAATAACTATTAATTGAACTAAACAAAATTTGGCTTCATCAAACTTTACCCATTTTTATATAGTTTAATTTTTATATCTGAAGGCACACACTAAAATGAAATTATTTTATACAATTTTCTCATTTCCTATTTGCACTTCTAATTTAACGCTGGTGAAATGTCAGGAAATTGAAGTTAACATTTAAGAGAGAAAGAAAAAAAAACTTTCAATATATATATAAAGGTACTCACACACAACTTTTGTCTTACTGAATAGTTACATAACCTTTATAAGGTTTTAAATTTTATTAAATATTTCTTAGTTCATACTGAAAAAAGAACATTTAAATTAATACGCAGAGATCAGCGCAGGTACAAGGAACATTTTTCGAACATTTTATTTCTATTTGAAATGTGTGCTTTAAAACTTTGATGAAAAATGTTATCGAGATCTATGGATTTCAAACAAAGGATTTCTTAAAAACTACATTTTAATTGCGTGTGGTTTTTTTCAATACATGAAAACACTTAACACTAATAAAAAATAGATGCCTACACCAAGAAAATGTTGCGGTTTTTCGTATAATATAGGTGAAGGATATTGAAATGGAAAGTAATAGATAGTTAAGATAAAACTCTAAGCCACAGAGAATAAGATTTACACTTTATTTAAAGTAGTTTTATTTATAATTTTGTAAAAAAAAAAATCAAATGAGAGACAACAAAAGAAATTTTCAAAGACAGGAGTGGCGTGCTTCAGGTATGAAACCCGGTCAAGAACCAAAGTGTGGGCATTTTTTTTTTCTTTCCTGGTATCTAAAAGCAAATGATAAGAATGATATTCGGAGGTATTCAAAATATCTATGCTTATTACGTTTTAAGTTATTCGACTCAGGCTATGTGGGCAAAGAAATACATTTCAATTGTTATCTAGTCAATTTGATTGAGGGAATTATAATTGATATCTTTTCCAGAATATAAGAATAAATTCACAATAAAATCTGCAATTTTATTACAACATAGTTAAAATAATTTTAAGGTGGTTTTTTTTTTTTTAAGGTTTATAGTTATTTGTTGTAAAACCCGAAGTTTTATCTTATGTATTGAAACAACTTCAGTTCAAAATTTTGGAATAACTATTATAAATTTTAGAATAATTATAGGTATTGCATTGTAGTGAAAATGTATGGTATTGGTAAAAGTAAACAAGAACAAGCAAAAAAATTATAGTGTTCACAATAAGATGACATATGATACATTGTTCACATGTGTCTCCAAAGATTTAATATAAATTTTGTTAAAAAAAATATTGAAGTTATGCAAAATATTCTCAAAAGCCTTTAAAGTATTAGAATATTGGTAAAATTGTGTGACTGGTCTGCATTAATCATAAAATTTGGATAAATATTGACTTTGTGGGGCTATTATGCGTTTAAAAGAGCCAGCTTTAATGTGTAAAGTGTTGAAGATGGGATGCATGAAAGACATATTGGATTTTTAAAAGCTTGTATGTAATTGTGAATTTACTTAATGAGAGACTTGGTCAATAGAAAAAAGCTTCTCTCAAGGAATTGTATTGAAAGATTATTCTAAAAATCCAAATTTTAAAAGCAATTGTGCAAACATAAATAAAGAGCGGCAGTTTTGGTTGTCTCAACATCTACTTCCACTGTAATGACTAAATGAGCATGATTTGCAATCAAGTAGATCCAGAACAAAGCCACTACTTACTTGCCGCTAAGGATATAAGCAAGTAAAAAAAATACAGTAGTGCAACGGGGCAAATACAGATTGTAAGAAAGTACCGGACATGAAAAATGTACGATAGATTATGAACAGATGTTTTCAATTTCCCATGGGCATTAGGTATCCGTGTTGGGTGCTGTAAGAAAGAAGCTTCTACTTCAAATGACTTGAAATGCTGTGTGAAGTTTAACATGTGTCAAACTTTGGATTATATAAGTGCTGAGGGCCTGGGAAAGCTATGTATTTTGACAGAATTGATGAGTTTCGAAGTACTTGGGCCTTTTATGATGACATCATTGAAAAATATGTTTCTGCCAAAGAAAATACAACACTATGAAACAGTGGTTAGAGAGAATGCAATTAAAATAAACAGACAGATAATTCATATGTAAACTAATAATTTTATTTACCAAAAGGTAATTTTAAGAAGGGAATAGAAATACAGAAGATCAGTAGGGCTATCTGTTGCGGCAATTGAATCAGCAACCCTATGAAGTACGTGCGGATAGTGTCCTGAGGAATGAAGTCCACATACTCTCCCCATTCTCCTTGGGAAAACTCAACTGAGCCTGGCAGTTCAAGCAAAAAACCGCCAATAACGTCCGAGACATTCTCGATTGGTGAGATATTAGGAGATATTGCAGACCATGGAAGCAACATGGCTTATCTGCTTATGAACGTCACATACAGTCAAGTCATGTTCTGTTGGAAAATACCCCCTTTTGCAGCTACTGAATGTAATGTAGCTCAACTGTTGGTAGTATCCTCGTATATTCTATATTTTCTGATGTATACCAGAAAAAATCGGTTGCTATGCCTTAAAGATATCTCAAATCATTATGGAACTTTGATGAGTAGTATAATGTTCAACAATAGAAGTTGAATAGGTTTTATTTCTCCGACACCTCCAGACAATCACTTGGGGGCTATTATCAAAAAAAAAAAAAAATTAAGGTTCATCGCTGATCATCAAATTATGCCTTTCAGTCATCAAAATGACTTGGACTCAATACCATCGTTAAATTTCTCATTCGTAGATTAACACCAATAGAATATTTGATAAAAGACGGCTTGTGTGTAAGCTGCTTTTAGTCAATCGTTATCAAACTGTTTTCTCAGGTACTGAACATCCAAAGCTCCCTATAGAATGTCGAGAGTAGTTGATTGTAGTACTCCAACATATCCCTTCAAATTCGTTTACTTATCCATTCTTTTGCGCATCTACGTGAACCAGATCTCTTCTGACGATTCACATTTCAATCTTCGATCTATCTGAGAGAAGTTACATGCACAATTAACGTATCTACGTGGGTTTCAGCAATGATGCTACGGGTAAGATAAACTAGCTGTACTAAATCTACAATTTAATTCCTTTTAAAATCACCCGATTGCCGAAAGTGCCGTTGATGTCGTCGTCGGCATCACTTGTTCCAAATATGTCTTCTAGAAATTAGAGCTCACAAAACTCTGGATTGCCTAAGCGACGAGGAGTAGCGACATTTGGTTATTTTGCCGTTTTCTACCCATGTTATTGCCATACAATCAACTTGCATTTCAGATCATCTGCAAGTGCTAGTTTAGTACCATATTCTCCGAAATATTTATACTTATAAGGCCGAATCTTTATGATGTTGCAAGATGTTGAGAACATCTTGCCACATTTCAAAGCTTGGTTTGCTTTAAAACTAAACAATCAAGCTACTTTCAATTTAAATGCCATAGAGAGGAATAACTTAACGAAGAAATAACTTCAAGCATAGCTTATCTAGGGACAAAAATGAATTTATGAGAATTTTGAATTCATTGTTGAAACTATCAACAAAGATGACAACGAAATGTAATTACAAACTATACCACAGGTAGTGTACATTGAGTTATTAAATTAACAGGATAAACCATTAAATATGAACTATCCATAATGTTTTTTTCATTTAAATGAATCATACTTCTTTCTGCATGTTATTCTAATTTTTTCGGAAATTATGTAAGTGATTTTAGGTAAAGTTTTAATCGCTCAAAATAAGGCACCCGTAAGCCATTAAGATATTCTTTTCTGAAGAATTACGAATAAATCTGGTAAAATACAAGGTTTAATCCTTTTAACGAGAAATCGTAAATAATGTCACAATGTAAGGTTTAATCTCTTAAATATGAAATGAAATTTAACATTCCTTTCGATATGGTCTTGGTAATTATGATTTAGAGCAGTGGTTTTTAAACTGTGGTCTGCGAACTCCTGGGGGTTCTCAGCGTTTGTCTAAGGGGTCCGTGAAGATCTCTCATTAAATGTTAGGGTTACCCTCTTTTACAGACTGAAAGACCTCGTGAAAAAACTGAAAGATGTATCATCTTAGATTCGATCACTAAATTGCTCCAAATGAAAATTTTCTGCTAGAACATGTATTTCGATCCAAATTATGAAGTCAGGGATGGGTGTTCAAAATCTTAGAGGTCCATGATGTTAGGCTAATACATAAAGGGAGGTCGCGGCTTTCGAAAGTTTAAGAACCACTAATTTATAGAAAAAAGATCTGAAACAAAAATTTTAAATAAAGGTTATATATATATGTATGTATGTATGTGTAAATACAACACTTAATTCTATTGTGTCATTAAAACTTTTTTCATTCTAAAAGATTAATTACATCGCTTTTCTTATTTATTATCTAATACACGATATAATTTTGTTTCTCATTGACTAGAATGTTTTAGAGAAGTTCGAGTTATAGAGTTTATGCTAAATATTTTAGATTATAACTTTTTTGGTCTTTTTTTTTTTGTCTGTGACAAATTATATTATCTAGTAATATTATTACATCTAATAAAACTTACGTATGAACGCTTTGCGTTATTAAATGATTTATTTCATTTATAAGTGCTGGTACCGCCCAGATGAGCTGCGGTTCTGATTGTTGTGCTGTGGGCTCGGGTTCGAATCTCAGTGTAGACATGGTTGTTTTATTAAGGTATATAGTGCCTGTGCGATATGAAGGCGTTTTAAATATTCAGTGTGCCATCTCCCGCATGGTTTTCTCCCTCAAATTTGAGGTGCAACGGAGATAAAACGTACTGTCACCTGCATGATGCTCAAATTTGCGTCCAAAACGCGACATGCGTTATCTAACCCCCTAGCCAAGAACTTCATGGGTCTCTATCTGGTAGCATTAGTAACAATAACATAGATATTGGAACATTTAAAGTATAAGTCACTTATAAAATTGACCCATTGATTGTTATATCCCTTTAAGAAAGTTTTGTTATACCCTTTTAAGTTTTATTATAAAATCGGGATGGTTAATACCATCTTTTGCTCAATGTGTTTATTTTTGAAGCAACTTTCCATACAACTTTACATTTTTTTTCAAAATATATTGGTTATGCTCCAGTTTAGAGGTCCTGCAGATTAGAGAAATCACATGACTTTCTTTTTTGAAAGCAACCAAAACTTCAAAAACCTTAATCTTTGTGCGTCTTATATTAGAAATATTTAGTTATTTTTTTTTTATCTTAAATTGCTCCTTTCAATATCATTTTACTATTCTCAAAAAGAAATTTTACTTCATTAAATAAAATTATGTACAGTATTTGTTATAATTAACTGAATAATTAACTAACTTTTTATTTTCAGTAAGTTACAATATTTTTCTACTTCCTACGCTTTCAATTCACAAATTAAACTATATTTATTACAATAACAACAGATTTTCTTCTAACATCCTTTTACTTGCATAAATGTTATTGAATTTGTACTCAAAAATTTAAGAAAAAATAACGTAATTGTATAAGTCAACAGGTTTATTAGTTGGGCATTTTAACATCATTGATTTGATTTGTGAATCTTGTATTTTTTAAAAAAATAAATATTTAAAAAACATCCAGGTCATTAATTTAACGTGTTTAAATGATTTATAATGTTGGCAATCAATTATCTTAAGTGCTTCTTGTATTACAAGACACGAAGAAATATTCTTATTTTTATCATTTAAAGAAAACATTGTTGTTCATACTTAGCGATATAAATGCATCAAAACAAAATTTTGTGTGATCCAAATTTGTTCTAAAAGAAATTTTACTAGAGAGTAATAAATCAGTAAGTAAAAGTCCAAAAACTCAGAAAGTGAGCACTTTTTAAATAAACACCTAAAGAAACTGTCCATGTTTTAACTATAAATGAAAATGAATTATTAACTAAATGGCTGTCATTGAGAGAATAGGTGATTTATGAATGGTATATTATCCTATAACAGAAAAAAACAAATCAATTAATCTTAGTCGTCCTATTTTTTCCATCAGCAGTAATCAAATTTTCAGTAAGCAACATGATAATTAACCCTCTCTAAACGTGTTATAGGAAAAAGTAACTTAATGACGTTGAATGAATCTTGAATAAAAATTACTTGTAAGAAATTACTTTTTAGTAGCTGATGCCCAGAAGAGAGATCGTACTCCGGAAACAGAGAACACGCATGCTTGAGAAACATAATTGTTTCATCAAAAGCGATATAATCAAATGCATTTATTAAGAGAAGCAGTCGTAAAGAAAAGCTCATTTCTAAATTCGTTATGCAATATCATCGATTATTTAATCTAAATATTTATTCTGATATCAAGGTTTTTTTTTTACAATATTTAATATCGGTTTTACATAAGCATCTTCAAACATGTACAGAATTCATTGTGAATTGAATTAGATTGCAGAAATTCAACGTCAAACTTATTACAAACATTAAAATTTTTACTTTTTTTACATAGTAGATACGTTTCACGAAATACCATTAAAAAAAGATACGTTTAGTGCAGTATAGTTTGTGCATGTTATCCAAAAATCTTGTTTTAAACATTATTTAATTAAATAATTGTATAAAAAGAAATGATGAAAATCAACTTAGTTTTTATGAATAAATGTAATTACATAATGGTTATTATATAATTGTAATATACACTGCTGTGGCCACCGTAAATGCAACACCAAGAAAGACAAGAGATAGTACAACAAAATTTATTTTGTAGATAACATGTTGACCAAGTATCAAATGATTAAATTTATATACTTCTGTGAAGTGTGGTTCCTGCCAGAATCAGTAGCCGCCATTGTTGGAGATCACCGCTGCCACACGCCTCGGCATTGATTCAAAGAGACTTTGGATGTGTTCTTGGGGTACAGCAGATCAAGCAGCTTCCGCTCGTTGCCAAAGTTGATCTGGTGTGGCAGCTGGGGGTGTAATCTGTGTCAATCGTTGAGCAACCATGGACCACATGTTTTCTATCGGCGAAAGATCCCGGAGAGCGAGCCGGCCAGGGAAGCAATTCAATCTGGTGATTGACGATGAACCTTTGGACAATGCGTGCTACGTGTGGTCGCTCATTATCCTGTTGAAATATGGCTATGGCCAAGCTCTGAAGGTAAGGAAGGAAAACTGGCTCCAACACCTCGGAGATGTAGCGCTGGCTGTTTAAAGTACCGGCAATGCGTACTAGAGAAGTGCGAGAGTAATATCCAATACCAACCCATACCATAATATCCAGTGCAGGACCAGTGTGGCGGTGCATAACGCAGCTGCTCAGTATCCTATCTCCACGGTGTCTCCAGTCTTGAATCCGACCATCGTGGTGTTGCAGACAGATGCGTGACTCGTCAGTAAAAACAACTTCATTCCATTCTGCCACCCACATCCTTCTTTCATCGCACCATTGGCGGTGGAGACGTCAGTAGTTCCGCGTCAAGGGTAAACCAAGCAATGGACGTCTTTCGGACAGACCATTCTGTTGTAAACGGCATCGAATGGTACGCGAAGACACTGAATGATGCGTTACAGACTCAATGTGCTGCGCTATGATTCATGATGTGACTGAGCGATCCGTCACTGCCATCCGCACAATTTGCTTGTCCTCACGTGAAGTGGTGCACTGAAGTGTATGCGATCGACCACGTAGGTCCGTCGTACCCTCCTGCATCCAACGGTCACATATCCACATTACAGTTGTTTGGTTTCGTCCAACACGACTACCGATTTCCCTGAAAGCAAATCCACAATCTCGGTAGGCCACTATCCTTCCTCTGTCGAACTCGGATACTTGATCAAAAGCTGATCGCTGTTTTCTAAGAGACATAACTGATCGTTTTTTGAAAAAACCACAAGAAAAACACAATTGCCGAACTTGAAATCGTCGAAATTTCCAAGCCTTAAATAGCGCTTTGAGGTGGCGCCACAAGCGCGCGTGATGTGTGCCTGCGCTGAAATTCTAATCATTTGCATATCTCACCTCCGCTAATGCATGTTGTAAATTTCATGTTATTTGCATGCTTCCTTCAGGGTGTTGCATTTACGATGGCCAGCAGTGTATTTAACATTATTACATTTATATATTTAACATTAAATCCAGATATATCTCAATCAATAGTTAAAATAAAATAAAGAGAAACAATACATATTGACTCAAGAAAAGGTATAAATTTTAAGTTAAAAATGGTAAAAATAATACTTATCAACCCTTTTCCACCATGTAAAGATAATAAACATTTCTATTTAAGGCTAGATAAACCCAAATCGCCGGCCTCACTAGAAAGATCTATCTCATACGTTATGCTTGAATCCAAAGATTTTCCTCCAATTATGCAGTTTTGAAAAGACTAACTACTATCCAAAATAGTTTCCGATTTATTTCATTTTTTGACCTGAAAATCTTTTATTTAATTATTTATCTAATTTTTCTGAGATTAGAAAATTCTCAACTAAGCAAAACTTGTTGGAATTTGTCATCAATCTTTCATGGAATAATAAATGTTCTTAAATCGAGTAAGAGTAGATCAACCGCTTGAAGAAATACTACGGCTTTTTCTTCAGCTGTGTTATTTGAAAACAGAGTAATAATAAATGAGTATCGATTACATATTAAAAACAGGAATTTTAATCAAAAGCTTTATATATATTCTGAACATCCAAGGAAAAAGCAAAAAAATTTATTAATGGAAAATTCTATAATATGAAATTAGTTACGATTATGCAATACATTTATATTAAAATACTGGTAGTCATTTATACTAATGTTAAATTATTGATGTTACTGATATCACTCTATTAAATCTACATCTCTATACTTAATGTCCTCACATATTTTATTCTTTATCCCTACTCACTCTCTCTTGTCTTCTTCATCTCTATCCCCCTCTGTTAAGGATACTGTGACGTCTTCGATTGGGGCGAACCCCACCCCTATCTATTTTTCTGAAGTCACTATATCTATTCATCCCCAAACAGCTGTTGGATGACAAGTGCAGGTGGCCATGGGGTCATTGTTTGTTGTCTGGCCTCGGACAAGCGCAGACATCTGGTCTGGAATTTACAATGGCTAAGGAATGCCGGTGATAATAGGCATTCCTGTATGAAAGTCTTGAATAGGCCAGGCCGGTATGCACGTCGGTGCATAGAGAGTGGGGCTGTGAGGCCCAGGTGTGAGATGAATAGATGAGAATTATGGCGCCCTTGGATTCCAGACGGACGGGGAATGTGTTTGTGTTTGCCGCGCAAATGGGAGGCGAAAGTGGCCCGGGGACGAGGGCAGACCTTTTCTTTGACCTGCCAATGAGGAAGACGAGGGCAGACCTTTTTTTTTTTTTGACCTGCCAATGAGGAAAATGAGGGGCGTGTGGTGGACCCGCCCCTGGTGTTTAAAAGGGGTGAATTTTGAGAAGAAGAGGACGGACGGAGAGAAAAAACTTAAAAACGGACGAGAAGGGGACTGGAACGTTGGACGGAGAGGAGAGAAACTTGGATAGAGCCCTGGAGTGAGACGGACGGAGCCCTGAATGGAAACCGAGAACCATGGAGAAAACTAGAGAGGAGCCCGGAAAAGCGAGGGATTGTCGAGTGCCTTGCGGAATAAGGATTGACCTCGAGTGAAAAAGACTGTCCGCCCGGCTTTGGCCTATTTAATGAACATTTTAATAACAAATGAAGCAATTAAATACTGTTTAAAATATTAAGATGAGGCTGTAACAAATTTTCTTGTGTACTAACAACTGACGACGTTACAATACAGCTGCATAGCACAGTTATTGAAATAGCCCCATCTAATTCCTAAAAAATGTAAATGCTCATGTTTACGTTAAGGCCCTAGAACTTAATGTTAAAACTACAATATATTTTTAGTTTATTATACCTATTTAAGCCTCTCCAGTTCTGATAGACGACACAGATTTCTTTCGAAGTTTTTGTCTTTCAAATTTATTTCACTAGCATTGCATAATTGTATGCTACCATATTGTCTTATTATAATTACCGTCAACTATTATAGAAATCCTGATTTTCTTTACTCTTTCTGAATGTTCAATCAACAATGGAGATGTTTTCTTTTTCTTCCACTGTGACATTAACTGTTAACTCTGGCATTTTGCAGGAACAAACGCTAGATAACTTTTCCTCTATTTTCATTCAAACTTCCCCAGTTTAATCTGTTATGTTTCATTCCTTTGTCTCGTGCACGTTTCATTATAGTCTCATATTTTCTTTTTTAACATTTATACTTTGTTATACTATTCTAAAGTTAGACTGAAATAATTATTCTAACGAAAATACAGATCTTATGTAAATACTTTTATAAGTATATGATATTTTTTTAAATCTGTATAAAAATCTGTAAACAATTGACATTTTTTATGTTTGTGAGTCAAAAATGCTTTAAATAATTCTTGGAACAGTTAAGTCTAGTTAATACATTAAATGTCTCACAATGCAAACTGAATTTTTCTTTAAAGACTTATATAATATGAACAAAATATTGAAAATATCTGCAAAAGGGGTTGATGATGTTTGGAAAAAATTCTTTTTACTTATTAGTTTTAAACTCTTTATGATTATTAAATATTAAAATAAATTAGTTTCTTCTACTTAAATTTTAAATGTTTTGTGCTTCAGAATTAAGTGCTACGTAACAAATTAAAAATATCCCTAATACATTTTTAAAGCCAAATATGTTCAAGGGCGTAAATGAATTCAAATCCTTGTTTAGTAAAAAAAACTTAGTTGTTTTATTTAAAATATATATATAGGAAACCTTAATTCAACACACAATAATATTACTTTTTTAATGGCTTAAAATATTCCGAAATTATTTTTCAATTAAGAAGGCTTTTTTAAGACAAAAAAGCGTGAATTTTTTTCTCAAGTTATTTTTATTTAAAATCCATCCTTCATTTTTGCTCGTAACATATATCTCATGCGTTTTTTAATTTTTTTTTTTTTTTTTCATTTTATATCTCAGATTTTTTTTCATTCCTAAATAAATAAATATTCATATTTCAATTAAAAATCTCAGTGCAATTTAAATGAAAATCAGTGACATATATTAAGAAATGCTTAACTGTTTAAATAAAACTATTTCGTATGCTTTCAAATACTAATAAATATATTCATTTTTAATAAGAGAGTAAGTTCTGAAAGGGGTTATTGTTTACACTATTGCTTCACAGCTGCTGTTGTTTACACTGTTTGATAAACAAGTAAACAACTAAACATCTTACAGATCTACATGATACATGCAATAACATCGACTTCTTTGAATCCAGAAGCACTAAAATGGAGATATCTAATAATATTCTGGAAATGATGCAGATTTTCAAGACAGTACGTAACACGAACAATTAAGAAGTTTTTATTCGCACATAATATTATTTTTTTCTGCTAATTCATTTCCGAAAACAGAATATTTTATTTTCAAAGGAGTTTGTTTCCTTACTTTGGGAAAAATATTTACTCCTTTGTTTTCTTGTCCTTCGCGGAGTGCATTATTGGTTGTAATAACATACGCAGCTAATTATATAAACGTTGTCATTATTTATTACATTGTACTTTGTGTATAATGTCCTCATAACTTGTAAAAATCGCTTACGACATATTAATGTTTAATGAAGATTTTTCATAGTATTTATATTTATGAATTAAAATGTTGGAATTAAGTATATTTCTTTTAATTATTTACGTTTAAATGATAAACCAAAATAATAATGGATCTATGAGAATATAAAAAGAAGATAAATATATTTAACTCGAACACAAAGATGGAAACTTAAAGAAAATATATGTTTTAAGGAGGGAAGGATATTTTTCTTGGTATATTTTTCAGAAATAAGTATATAATTAATTAGGCAAAATGAAAGGGTAAAAAATTAAGTAAATTTTTAAAAAAAGATATTTTAGTAAGATTATCCTATTAAAATAGGCATGCCTAAAGCGACATTGACAGAGAAAAATACATTAAAATTTCGGAAATCATAATTATTCGACAATTTTTTAAAAATAAATGTTTATTTAAATTTATTTACCCTTAAAATAGCAAAAATATTGTCTAGATGTCAATTAATTCTTAGTGTCCTACCTATGTTAATTTTTTCCCCGAAACACATGTGTTATAAATAGTATCTGAATTGTAACTTTTTTTTTTCTTTTCTTTTCCTTTCAATAATAACTATAATGGAAAGTCAAGCAAAGCTATGTATAGTTTTTAAAAAATTAAATATTTGATTTTTGTTTAAAATGGGAAAAAATAAATTGGAATATATTTTTGTTACGACATATTTCACGTATTATTGATAATAAGGGAAACTCCATCATGAGAATTAAAATATCTTTACATAATTCACTCATGAAAACTTGAAATAGTAAGCGTTTTTATTATTATAATGATATGAAAAAGAAAACGGAAAGCCGCTACAAATTACCAATGTACCTTAATTTTAAAGTCTTTGAAATTGTAAAAAATATGACGGCAAATGAATGTACTGCATTTATTTTGGCAAATTTTGAAAAAACTGAGGTATCATTTCTTGAAACATAGTATTTTTTTCCTTCAATATCAAGAGCTGTATGCATTTTTCAAGAACTTAATTATATTTATCTTACTTTACATTTAATTCAGATCAAAGTTTTGCTAAGAATTGACAACAATCTAATATGAACTGGAAATCCTCAGATAATATTAGCCTTCAGCATTTACGAAAGAAAATAAATGTACATTTACGTATAAATTTTATTTAATTCAAAAACTGATTTCTTAGTTACACATTTCTCAGAAAATACTACAGAAGTAACTAATTAAACACTCATTCCGAAGTTTAGAACATGTCCGATTACATAACATTTCATTACGTTTTTCTCTTCCTCGTATAATCATGGCAAAAATTATAAATTATTTCAAAGAAATTATTTTTCCTATATATATATATATATATATATATATATATGAAATACTTCTGTAATAATTCTGTTGAGTGTTAAAAATAATTGTAAGACGTGGCGAGTGGATGTTATTATTGTAGCGAACCAAAGGATAGGGCGTGGCCGGTGGTGAGGGATTCCTGTACGTTAATGCATTTTCTATGATGGTATTGACGAGGCAGTCTTGTAAAATACTAAATCCAATTTATTGAATATCTTGAAACACCTAGGCATATTAATTACATTGAGCATGGACCGCACAATACAGACAAAGAAACTACAACACACAACACAAAGCAGCCGGCTACATGACTACAGAGAAACGAGCGAAGAGAGAGGGCGCAATTTCCAGATCTCGGTATTTTTGGGCAACGGGACGGGATGTAAGTTTCATCATTTTTTCCATGGTGAAGTTGTTTTTCAAAACGAGAAAATATATTGAAGGAACTAATTGCAATCGCTCCTTAATGCGCGCTGTGTGAGCGAGAGCAGGGAAGCAATTCCACATGCGCCGAGTACCAAAGAACACACAGAGAGAGATAAGAAACCAACCGACATGTCCAAACTTAGACAATAAGAACAGCGCTCCCCAAACATACGTCGCCGCGCACCGGTCATTGTATGATAACTTTACAGTGGCCCACTGAAGGGGGATACGACGTTGATTGTTTATATTTAGATGGTTTTGATTTAAAAAATTTAATTTACTTTAATTTAAACGCCCCTTCAGAATAAAATACAATTACACCAAAAAATGAATGTAGAGTGATTTCCATGAAAAGTCGCGCAAACCCGAGAGGATAAAATGGAATAATTTAATGTTCCTTGGGCGGCCTGGTGCTATTTAATACCCAGATCGGTACCGTTCGTGGCCCGGAGTTTGGTGACCACCGGAGTAGAACACCATCAAACTGAGGCCCTTAGTCCATATTTCATAATATTTCTTAGTATACTTCTCAGGAACAATTTGAATTTCATTATGTAAAAAGAAATGAATTTTTAGCAAAAGTATTTAAAAAATGAATTAGATTTAAAAAACAGATGGTGAGAATGACACTCTGTCGTGAACTCTCGCCCGCGGAAGTGTTAGAATGCACCAAAACAAAAAAGACATAGTATTCATAAAAAAACCCTACTGCAGTGGGTCGATAAATGAGTACCAAGCTTGCTTGGGGACTTAAACACAGGGGATCTCACTTCAGACTGACCACCTAATCTGGACATCTGCTGATGCACTTCAGCGCCCAATGGTCACATATACTGGGATGGACACAATAAGCCCTGGCCCTCATGGGCTGTTGCCCCACTGAGTTTGAGTTATTTATAAAACCAACATTTTTAATATGGCTGTCAAATCACTCTAAATTCACACTAAGCTAGGGGAGCCATCAAAATTAATTACTAATGTCAGTGGCGCACACAAGGGGGGGCTGGGGGTCCGGACCCCCTCAAAGCCCTTGATATTTTTTCCTATTAATTATAATTCTAGGTATATAGATCGTAAAATTTAATTAAGTATTTGTTATTAATGATTAATTTTATTAATTAATGCTAATTATTTATTCAATAATTAGTTTTTTAATGTGTTTTGTTCCTGAAAATCGACAAAATCAAAAGAAGCATGATACAAGACTGGTGAACTTTCAACCCCGGACACCCCCGCCCCTTGAAAAATTCCTGTGTGTGCTCTACTGACTAATGTAAATATCAATAATAATAAATTCAATACTTATTGCGCAAAGTAGATTTTGTGCAATACTTATCGTCCTAAATTGATACGTCTGATCCTTTTACTTAAACTCCGGTAGCTTCAACTATAACATCTCTAACGCTTTAGCTTCAGCATGATTACAATCGCCAACCTTTCTCTTTCTTCTTCCTTTGACTTCAAACAGCAACTTTCATTAACATAAACCATGGTTCATTTACAGATAGTGGTTTTAAAATCATACAACGGTCAAAAGGAATTTTCCTTGGATGATTAGTAAGAATCGCGGAAAAACCCGTCACAATTCCTCTGGCCCTAATTATGTAAATGAAAAAATATAAATAAGAATATTGTAGTGCTTGTCTACTGTTCGCGGTGGATTATGAGATGTTGACGCTAATTGGCGCGTTTCTGGAGAGGGGTTACTGGTTTTTTTAGGAGAAGGTGATTGATCCTCGAACGAGACAGTCAGGGCAAGAGAAAGTCCCTTGGTTTTGGAAGCGCGAAGCGCTGGACTGTTTTGGGGGTTAAGAGGTCTCAAGAGTGCTAATTTTGTCTGGAGGGGTGAAAATATAAACAATTTTCGAACTGGAATATTCCTTATAAATTTAAATTAAATAATTCGAATCTTTTACACATTATTTACAAAAGATTATGGCTTCAAAAAATTATAAAATGTTTGAAATGTAATCATAATTTTAAAAATTATAAGCATATGAAAATAAGAAATAATTCTGTAATAAATATTAAGTAATTTTTGCGTTGCGCATGCTATTTTATAAAATAGTATCCTCTGATGTATAAAACTTTATAGAATTATAAAATGTATCATACTTTTTAAACCCTACATCATTTAAGAATAATATATCTTTTGTATTTCAAAATATTTGAAAAATATCGAAATTTTTAAAAAAAATTTGGAAAATGTATTATTTTATTTTTAAAAAAATGTAATTTATTATTATATTTAAATAAAAGTACTACAGTGTAATAAGGATACATTTAACTTTATAAATCAACTTATAGCTAGTAATTAAAGCTACTATTTTAGACAATAGCATGCGCAACGTAAAACTTAATTGATATTTGTTATAGAAATGTTTCTCATTTTCGTATGCTTATAATTTTTAAAATTATGATTATATTTTAAACATTTTACACTTTTCTGAGGCCCCATTCCTTTATAAATAATGTATAAAAAGTTCGAATTATTTAATTTAAATTTAAAAGAATTATACCTGTTTGAAAATTGTTCGTATTTTCATTCTCTAGGGAAATTTAATTCCCCTTAGACTTCCTAAGGAAATTGAATTTTTTCGGTAATAAACCGACGCATAGCGCGTGGTTTGCTGTACGAAGAATAGTTTCTTGGGAGAAGTTTTAACATGAGAGAGAGACGGACTGTGTATAATTTGAGAAGTTTTAGAAAGTATGTGAGATCGACGCACAGCGCGTATTCTAGTGTAATAAGAAGAGATGGTTTCTTGGAAGGATTTTTAACACGACGGTCTGCGTTTTGTTTGAGTGTAATGAGAAGCGAGATAATTGTGTTTGGTTTGAGAAGTAGTTGAGAAAGTAATTGAGAATCCTCACAAATATATCATGAAATGAATGGTTTGATTGAAGGGAAAGTGGGTATCGAATTCGTTATATTTGTATGTTAAGGGATTTATAACCCATGATTTTCTTGAATAAAAGTCACACCATAATTTGCCCCCCCCGCCCCGCCGTGTGTGTTACACGGGAGTTAAGAAGCAGGGTGTCAGACAACTACAGCTGCAAACTCCAAGACAAAATATAGTACTTTGGTATTGACTATTTTTCACTTTTTTTTCCTTACAAATCAGTTACGAAAACAGTTCTTAGCAAGACAAATGCAACAAATGATTTTTAAACGAGTATATCATAATTATATAAAAGTATAATAATACATTTATTGATTAATTTTAACTATCCAACGATTTATGGGAAAATGTAGGGTTAACCAAAAGTTATTTCCCAATAATTTTATTCTGAAAAGCGATCCAATGACGAATTTATACATTATCAAAACCGATAGCGTGACTAAAATATTCTGATAGTGACTGAAAATATTCCGATTCATTAATGTATTTTTATTCAATAGTTTGTTAGAGGATATCCATTTTAGAATATCGAAATATTTCGAATTTTTACAGTAAAATTCTGAAATCCTGGGAATTTAAGTAAAATGCTGACAAAAAAGTTATTTTTCCCTCTTTATATATATATATATATATATATATATGTATATATATATTATATATCTATAAATAATAATATAAAAACTTAAAACTCACTTTTAAAGAAAGTGCTCGGATACAAAATTAAATGCGAAAGGCTGTTTTTCTGTTACTATCAGTGATATTAAAAGAAATTTTCTTAAATTTCTTTTATATGTGTGGGTGAGTGGTAGTGCATCACGCTTCCACGCTAAAGATCCGGGATTCAAATCACGGGCTGGGCAAGGTCGACCCCGCCTTTCATCCCTTTAATACAGCGATACTCAACCTGCGGCCCATTGAGTCTTTTTAAGTGGCCCGGCGATGGCCCATTGATTTGAGAAATTCATTTACTTAAGAACAAAGTATTAAAAATTTGGAGAGAAACTCTTTCATTCAAGAAATCAAATATATCAATTTTGCTTTTTGCTGTCGATGTCGTACCAATGAGGATTGATATTTTTTTTTCTACTTGAAACTGTAACTGTTAGTGATAACAGACAACAGTGGAGTAGCGACCATTTTATGATGGAAATAATTTTTAACTATCCCTCATATCACGCAAGCGAAAAATATTCGAAGAAAATAGGTTGTTCCAAGACGATTAGGAAGTTGACAATTTTGTAGTAAAAAACAAACAGGGGCGGGAGGGGTGCCGTGAAAGTGTTGTATTTAAAAATACCAATAATTATGAATTGTTCATTGACACTTTTCCTCGAAGATCTCTTTCAAGAGGCGATAAATAGACTTTCTTGAATAATCTTTGCAACAGCAATAAAGTGTTTTGTCAGTGGTAATGTTACAGAGGTGGCAATAATATAAAACCGTTTACCGATGCGGAAATTGTGAAGGGGTGCTTCTTAAATACTTCTCCAACTTAGCATTTGATAAATTCAGTGACAAAAATAAAGAATATGAAAATTAACAATTAAAAAAAGAAAAATAGGAAGTTTTAATAATTTGATCATTTTCTGCATTTTAAGTTTTCTATGTTATCTTGGTTTTAAATCTTTTCTTTTCCCCCCCCCCCACACACACACATCAATTTTCATGTTGCGGCTCGCGTGAAATAACTATCTCAGGTATGCAGCCCAGCAGAAAAAAAGGTTGAGTACTTTTGCTTTAATTTATCGATAAATGAGTACCAAGCTTGCTTAAGAACTGAACACTGGGAGTTTCACGTCAAACTGACCACTTGACAGAAAACTGAAGAAACTCAGTTTAAGTGACCTTAGGCGCCCCAGCGTCTAAGGTCACGTAAACTGAGATATAGGCACAGTAAACCTTGGCCTTCATGGACTGTTCTGTTCAGTCAGGCTCCCACTGAGTTCAGTTCAGTCATTTTATATGTAATGCCCGTTATAACGAATAAAAGTTCCTATATTTCTTTCAGTATGTCAAAAAATTGTTAAAACAATATACTTTTAAGTATTTTTCTACGAAGTCTTAAAAAGGCGGGCAGCCACACACTCATGCTTGTAATTTGTGTATTATTTTAAAATTTAAAATTGAGAAATACAGTCTAACATCCTTATAACGAGCCCCTATTTTGCAAATTTCGTGAACTTTTTCCTGGAACGAAGAACATTTTACTATTTTTTTCTTAAAATAACCTCCAATTAGCAAAGCGTTTTTTCTTTTTAACGAACTTTTTATCTTGTGATTTTTTTTCTCCTTATTTTTAAAATATTTCAGGACGTTTTTCAAATTATTCTCTCTTTTAACACATTTTATGGTGATCAGTGACCTTAAACTGATTTTACCAGGTGTCTAACACACCAAGAGCAATAAATTTCTCGTAATTTTTAAACAAAAGCTCAAACAAATTTAACAGATTTTATTAGTAATTACATTTAAGGACGCATGTGGTGATGTAAGTTTAAAATTACTGGTTTTAAAATAATGCATGTTTAAAATTACTTGTAGGCTTAAAACTGAAAATTGGCAAGGGTGACTCAGCCTTTCATCCCTTCATCGGGTTGATAAAATGGTTACCAAGCTTGCTTGGGAACTTAACACTGGAGTTTCCGCGTCAGACTGACCACCTGACCGGAGCATCTGCTCATGCACCTCAGGGCCCATGGTCGTGCATACTGAGTTGGGCAAGTAGGCCTTGGCCATCATGAGCTGTCGTGCCACTGAGTTAAGTTTAAAACTGAAAAATGTCATTTTTAAATTCATTAATTTTAAGATAAAATTATTTTTTTAATTGGAAATACAGTGTCAATGTTCGTTCTTCTTGTTTTTCTTATATATATATTTTTTTTATGTGTAAGATATATAAAATAAATAGATATTAATTTACAAGAAAATGTGTAAATAATTACTTTTTTCATGATATATAGTGTTTATGAATTTGAAACTTATTTTTGACGAACTTTAGTACAGGATTTAGAGGCTGCGTTATATAGAGGTCCGACTGTATTTAATATATATAAACAGTGTTGTCAAAAAAACCTGAACACATTAATTTTTTCCCCTATATTTTATGTTTTTTTTTAATTTTTCGTTATGATATTATTGTACTATATTAATTGCTTTTATTGATTCTAATGTATTTTTATGCTGTTTCCAAATCTGTTACTAGTTTTTCAAAATGGCAAATGTTTTTTGTTGTACAAAGCGGTGTGTGTTTTATGATTTGGAACTGTTTTATACAGAACATCGTCTGTAAAAAGGATTCCAGACGCATTTAACTTTTTGAAGAAGCTGATTCATGCTATTTTAATTATATTTTCATCTACCTATGCCTACGAGTTATTATTTTCAGAAATGAATAACATTAAAAACTCGCTTAAAAACCATTTGGCACAGATGACTCCAACATGCATTCTGCTAAAAGAGAGAGAGTAACATCTTACAATTCTAATACAAGTTATTTGTCATCTATACTCCTAATTTTCAACAATAACTAATGTTACTGTTTAAATTGAATTACACGTTTTACTAAAACATTTACTACTATACAGTGCAAAATGTATTTTTTTCGTGGAAAATAAAAAGTTTTCAGTTGTTAGTATTTAGTTTTATTATTTTTTCAATAACCGCAAATCAAAATTATTTGACATGCACTTTTATACCTCATCAAACATTTCTCTTCAAAAATATGGCACGTTGATCCAAAAAGGTTCGCCACCCCTGGTATAGTATGTACAGAATAACAGAATTTAGAAAAGCATACTATACGTTGTGAAATAGCACAAAACATTTCAAGCACATTCAAGCAACATTAATTTATCATACATTTTAAAATTTACATGATTGTTACATGTTTGAACATCAATATTTTATGGGCCAGCCGTTTGCTTTAATTACGGCTTTACATCTTTTTGGCATGGGATATACCAAGCGAGATGATGTGGCACAGAGAAAAATTGAAATTGTAGACTTACTTAATTAGGAGAAACAAGAGAAATAAGATTTTTATAATTGCAGTTTTTCACAATGAAGACGACTCTATAAAGTACATAAAATTTATATTTATTATTTTTTATGATCAAAAAATAAACAAATGAATATTTTATAATAGACATGATAAATCCACAATGGGATTTTAAAAAAAAATCAACTTATTTCTATAAAATGTTCATCTGAAAAAGTATAAAAATTTTGAAAAAATTTGTATTTAAAAGTCGAGATTAAGTTAAATTTACTTAAAATGGTAATATTTGTGCTTATTCCAAAAAAAAAAAGGTTTGTTATTTATTGACGTAAGAAAAATTTATTTAAAATCGAGATGACGCATTTGATACATACAGATAGATATTAAAAGATTATGGTGCTTAAGTACTATTTTCGGAAAAAGTTCTTTTAAAAAGAAAACATTTAAATAGTAAACGCGTTACTCACACATGAAAAAAAAACATGAATAATGTTACTTTATACAGTAACATGACGCTTAGGTATTTATGTATAATCAGTTATTCCCAAAGTTAAAAATAAAATTAGTTTCAACAAAACACTGAAATCAATGCAACTTTTTATTTTCTTTTTGAAAAAGGGGAAGTTGGATGCTTAAGCGCGGAAGCAGAATTTTTCAAGGAGAAAACAAGCTAGTCGCCAACACTGCGATATATTCTTGTTTCTTGCAACCTTGTCATCATTTCTTGCCGGGCAAGTAATAATACTCGACGAAAGATTGGGCATCTGCATGGGAAACATGTGGAAAAGCAGCTGGTTTTCTTCCTAAGCATTTTTTCGGTTTTTCTCAGAATGTATTAATTTCCTTCCTCGTCATTTTTGTCCAGTTTTCTCGACTTAAAAACTGGACAATTATCTTTTGTCGGCATTTTGCTATTAATGAATAGAATAGGATGGACAATAAAAACATTGTTGGTGATTTTTGAAGGCCGGTGTCTGAAAGAATTGTTTCACCAAATGACTGTAGGATTGCTCTTTCGGTTATACCCATCTTACTACTTAATTTCATGTAAGAAAATGAAAAGTAATTTTAGTTTTGAGGTGAAATTGTGAAATATTTTCAATTTCTCTCAGTTCAGTTGTGGGAGAGAAACGACATTTGAAATCAACATATTTTTTTTTTTTATTTATTTAAAGAAAATATTGAGACGAATAAATATATTTTTAATATTATTCTATTTTGAAGCATGTCAGGATCACTTATTTACAAACTGTGACATTTTGGGTATTTTTTATAATTTTTATATTATTTGTGTTTTGTAAAAATAAATATTTTTATAATTTTTAAATATGCAGTTTTTTAATGCCTTTTTTTATATTAATCTCAGCATTCCTTCAAAAAATAAATTATTTCTTTCCTTCATAATTTAGTAGAAGATTCATGATAAGTAATTTTTTATTTGAATGACTTCTGAGCTGTTTCAGAAAATTAAAAATTCAATAGTAAAACATATGATTACAGAACCACATATTTGAAGAAATGAATAATTTATTGAATTTTTATTTAAAACCTATTTAAGTTTACTTTTCGAAAGAAAAATCGTTCCGTGTGTGTGTGTGTGTTACGAT
Organism: Trichonephila inaurata madagascariensis; assembly: GCA_019973955.1. NCBI lineage: Eukaryota > Metazoa > Arthropoda > Arachnida > Araneae > Nephilidae > Trichonephila > Trichonephila inaurata. Next base: position 149,523 of record BMAV01013229.1, read on the forward strand.
AATAATCTGAAATAAGCAATTCATTATATTTCACATTATGCTACATATATATATATAATCTCTCTTCTTTTTTTCTATTTCTCATTTTCTCTCTCTCTATGGAGATGAAGAAAAATGTTTTTAAGCATTTCTTTTCATCAATAGTCATATTCAATACAGACAATTAAAAGACTTGCTTCAATTATAAAATTCATTTCCTTAGCAGATTGTCTTAAAGAGTTTTCTAGCAATTACAGATCTCATTCATTACTGGAAAAACCACGACAACGTAAAAAATGTTTTACAATATTTTATTAAATTTCTTAACATCAGATATTATTTATTATCAATGAAATCTAAAACCTTTGGTTTTCACAGCCACTTTTTGTTGTAAGTGCTTAAGTGCAAAGCTTAAAAGTCTCCTTTTATTGTATTATAAAAAAGAATTCAACCTTCATGCCATAAGTGTGTGTACTATTTCTTTGAATCATAATTTACAGAATTGTAAAAGAGAAGTCGTTATTTATGAAGTTACTAGTTTAACTTAGAGAGAGACTCAGAATATAAACTACGCTTTTCATTCTTTGGCCTTACGGTTTTTCCAGGAAAGATTTAATCATCTGTAATTAATTTGTAACTTAAATAGAAATGAATTAACACCAACAGCTCATTAATAGATTTCAAACAACATGCGTAGTTTTCTGCATGTCATTTCACACATACGCGCTATGCATCCGCTCAGAAATTTTTATTTGATTTACTACCGAAGGTCGGAAAATCTGCCCCTCCCCCTTCCGTTTACCATACGACAAATATCACGTCTAATTTTTGTTTGAAATTCTGTCTAAAAGACGGATTCCTAAAAAGTATTCAAAAATGTTTGTACATAAACATAAAAATACAATGTTCTGCCCATTACTACTCCCTAAAATAATAAATTTAAAACACAAAATTTAAAGTAAAAGGTTAAAGATGAACTTTCAATAAATATTATTTATATATAGCTATTATATATAATACAATTTGTGAATAATAATTACTTCACTTTTACATTGGATAAACTGAGTTCCGTTTCATTACCATTTTGTCTTTAGGAAAGAAAAAAAATTCACAAGGAGTTAAAATTGTTGTAATAGAAAAATATTCCTAAATGTGTAGCCATTTTAGAATTTTTGAAAGAATTTTCCTTTCTTAGAAATAATTCTTCGTTTAAATTTTTTGTTTCGATTATAACCCTAAATTGTTTGAATCTATGACATCAACTTTTCGCGCCTGAGGAAAAAAAATATCAATAAGTAACTTGATTATTGCATCGTCGTTGATGCACAAAGATACATTTTTAATCAAAGTAATTTGCAACTTTTACGGTTTATGTGTGGTTTCAGGTAACAAAATGTAACCTCTTTCCAAAAACATCAAAATATTATTGGAAACCAATTATGACATAATCTATTCCAAAAGTTCCCGGAATGATTTTTTGTAGTTGGCAACATTAGCTGGAGGGGCGGAGCTTCGGACAGAAAAGTTTTGGGGGGAGGGGGTGCCTTATCTTCGAAACGAGACCAGTGTTATTCGCCTGCGAGCAGTTGGTTTTCATTGCCCTCTCGTAGTTTTGCATTTGACAATCAACCAATTTATAGGCTACCAAGATTCATTAACTTACGTCTTTTTGACATGCTAGTACAGATCATGTGTTCATATATACTTTAGATGTTTACCTTAATAACAGTGGCTACACTAGTGCTACTCAACCTTTTTTCCCGCCGGGCCACAAACATATGACTGGTACTACTCGCGGTCCACACCACATGAGGATTATGGGGGAAAAACACTTTAAGATCATTGGACAAAACAAAAAATCAAAATATTAATACTCCGTTTTGGGCTTTTACTTTAATATCATATTAACCTTTCTATCAAATACACACACAAAATACTTATTTTTATGCATCTTTTAATTAGTTAAAGAATAGTTTCGATCACCTTTCATCCATGACCAAGCCTCTTGTTTACATTCTATTATTAAAAAAAGCAAATCGATACATGTGATTATTTAATTGATAGAATTTCCTGCTAAATTTTTAGTACATTGCTCTTAAATTATTGAATTTCTTGATGCAATGGGTTATGACCAGGCCTCTCAGAAAATGCCGATGGGCAACTTGCGGCCTGTGGGCCGCAGGTTGAGTATCACTGGGTTACACAAGCATTTCAAGATTCTTCATTTCTTTGAAAAAATTATTTTTGTTCAGTTTTTAAAATTCTTTAAGATTCTAAGCGACTCCCCCCTGAAGTCGCTTCCTCACCGTCCTGCCTACCTAAAGATGTTGGGGGGAACAAAGCATGACCAGAAACTTTCACGATAAATCTGATTTATTATTATTCAATTGCACTAATCAACCGCAAAGTTAACCACAAAAGGAAACTCTAGGAGTGATATAAAGAAAGCAACAACCCTAAGTGAATAAGCGCAAACAAACAGATTAATTTAACCTTAATCAATCCTAACCTATCAATTCCTAATCCACTAATATAGTATAGTAGCAAAACTCCGTCCTTAAGTCACACACACAAATTGCGTAAATCCTAAATCTCACCTTAGTAACTCTTCAACAGATGCTCTACTCCTTCTGCCCTACAATTAATCAACTCTAACTTTATATACTTTAACTAATTTGCATATCAGGGTTTCTTCTTGAGAGGGATGGCTGTGAATTAAAGGCAAATGCTAGCCCAAAGATTCGGATTAGTTGGTGAAGGTCGCGTAAAGACCCGTCACACAAGATTATATGTTATACTGAAAAATATAAATTAGTTAACTTCTGATTCACATTTTTTTGGAGGTTTTCCCTTTATCGATTTAGATTTTTTTATCTAAGGGGGTTGAGTGCAAGGTTGACCTTGCTTGTTTGGCCCTACTTCCGAAATTAATTTCTGAATCTCTGTGTCCCTTTTTCAATTTTTATTTTATTGTATTACATTTCGTCGCGTTTTAAATTTTTTATTTGTTGTTTTGCAATTTTTGTATTTGGCTTTTATTATTTATTATTTTTCATGTTTTTACATATATTTTATATTTTTCATTTACATGTATGTGCGATCTATAGTTCAATCTCAAACACTCAACGCACTCAAAGCTAATCCGTGCAAGTTAGCAATCCATCAAGGAAATTTATTGCTGAAATAATGCATCTAGCTTTCAGATTATTTGCTTTCGTCATTCAAAATGTAAGTAAAATAAGTCTATTAATATGTGAGTAATATATTAATATAAGTATTAAAATGAGAATCATGTATAAAAGAATATTACAACAAAACATTTTCATATGAATTTATTCTTTTTTTAGAGATAACGGTTTCTCGTGTTGAATTGGTAAAACATTGAAAAGAACAAGAAAATAGCATATTGATCTTTATGATGTTTTTATATTGTTACTGTCAGCATCGTTCAAAAATTGTTTTGATTTTTTTCCCCTACTTTTGGGGGGGGGAGGAAGAAATTTGTAATTATAATCCTCAGTGTCAAATAAAAAAAGTTGATATCTGAGTTAAAATCTGAGCTAAAAATTGATATCTAACTTCAATAGTACGCATTTGGAAGATCTCGCAGTCACAAATTTCGCTTAAACAAGTAGAAGCATTCATTATTTCCAATCCTTAGTAGAATCATGATTCAATTTAATGCAACCTATTACAATTCCTGCAATCTGAACTACAGCTGTAAAAAAAGACATCTTATTACGCTGAAGGTTCTTTTCCATCATCCGGTGAAAATTTGACTAAGTGAGATTTTTCGTTTAGGCAAAAATTTAGCATTAAACCAACTGTACTTTTCAATGTAAATGGTTGTGGTTTTGTTTTTTTTAATTCATTTATTTATATTATGTGAAAAAAATGACTTTCAAGTCATTTAAAAGGCAAGTTCTTACTTCATTGGATGAGGAAAATCGGTTTTTAATAGTCCTTGGGCCAAAAACCACATAAAAAGCAATAATGAAAACGCCAATTAATTTTTTTAGGAATTACCATTTCTTCCTTCTTCAAGTATATTCAGTGCGAATTTGAAGTCCTTCTGAGCAGTGGCTCTTTATAACAGCATTTTGAATGTGTAACTTTAAATGTAACCACCCTGTATTTATGATACTTACGTATTATACCATCGATTAATTCGTAGAATTAAAAGACGTTACCAAATGCAGCGATATGCAGCCAGTAGAGTAAAACCGTTCTTGCGCATGCATTAAAACAATAAAACAATAAAAATGATGACAGCATTTGGTGACATATTTTGAATTGGTGACGTTTTTATTTGGCGAAACTAAACAAAGGTGTTAACAGTTTAGTGAAACTTATAACTTTATCTTTTCTATTGTATTTTTTCACAAGAAATTCAATACGAAAACTAAACTTTATAAGAATTCTAAATGCATCAAGCATACATCACTCAACTCAATCGCCAATCACATAAGAGATAAAATATTTGAAATTCCAACAGATATTTTTTTTTTTCTAAATCTAAAGACAACGATTAACGCAAAACTTTTCTCATCGGAATGATCACAACACACATTTTCTACGAAAATAACTAATTATGGATGATCTTGAATGCTGCCATACCTCGCTGGAAGGCTATTAATACAATGTTTACATCTCATCATATTTCTAATGAAAAATAATTGCGATGCTTAAACGACGATCTATTAGAGCAAAGCCCTTTCCACCGAACCATGCTCTTCTGTAATCACCGTCCGAGAGTGAACAATTGCCCTTGACCAAGAAACTGGCTATCATACCACGCCGCCGCCGAAGAGGAACCAATTCCAGTTCGATTTCAAAACCACGTTGATAACGTTCTGTTCACGCTATAATCTGTCGTGAGCACACTTACAAACAAATGCTCCGTGACTAATACTTCCCCCTTGTTTCCTTTTCATCCCTTGGTTCTTTTGTCACCTTGTATCCGATATGTCATCGCGTTATTGTTGAGAAAGTAGGTGGCTTTTGCCTTGTCTGCAGCATTCATGATCATTTAGACATTGCGTTTTTCTATCATTGCGCATCTACCCAAGCGTTCAAAAACGTTCGAAAATTCCCTACTTTTTTATTTTTTGATAATTAGTGTTAATTTTTTTCCCATTTTTCTTGAATGTCCTTTGAAGATGTGTTGAAAGGGGACAATAATGGTCTATCACGTGATTGAGTGGTCACTGTTTTTAGAATCATTATTATTTCACCACACACACCGTTTTAAAGGTAATTTTTGTTCTCCTTTACGGTGTCAGTACATATTTGGTTATTTTTTTGAGATTTTCACTAAAAATCCTCCTTTTTCTGAAGCTTAGACTTGACACACACTCTTCTTTCTTCTCCTTTTTTTTTAATTTATCTATAATTAGAATTAATTCTTTTCTCATTTTTCTCGAATGTAACTTGAGGATGTGTTGAAAGTGGTCTGTAAAGTGATGGAGTGATGACTATTTTTGGAATCATTATTATTTCACCACACACGCCATTCTTCAAAATAGTTTTCGTTCTCTTTTTTGGTGTCAGCTCATATTTGGTTATTACTTGAGATTTTTACTAAGAATCGTTCTCTTTCTGATGCTTAGATTTGACTTTTCTCTTTTTTTTCTATTATATATTTTTTTCCTTATACATAGGTTCTGTGAAAAGTATATCCAACTCTTTACCAGTATTGCCAGTTCTTTACAGAAAAAAATAATAAACTCAAAATGTATAAATTTTATGTCATTTGCTTAAACAGTTTAATATTTTAAATTACTTAAGGTATCCGCGCGCGACTACGTTCGGAATCATGATTTTAAAAAAGCGCATAAATGGATAATTTTCATGATATTTAGTGTCACTTAGATTAGAATACATATATACAATTGTTTTAAGGACATTATGACAAAAAAAATTATTTAAATACAATATTTTAACAAAAAATTAACTTAGAATAACCTTTTTTCAAAATGTTCTCCTTTTGTAAAAAATGCTTCTATTGTATTAATATTTTGCCTGTATATAGCTCAGACCTCTGTACAGAGGCTCAACTATGATTTTTGAAAAATTCAAATTATTTTCAGAGTTACAACCATTTGAAATAATGATCGGCGTATTTTCTTAAAATTTCTCCCTTCTGTTTTCGTAAAACATGGATAAACCGACTTCCGAGTTATGCGTTTCAAAAATTCTAGTTGAGCCTCTGTACAGAGGTCTGAGCTGAATACAGGCAAAATATTAATACAATAGAAGCATTTTTTACAAAAGGAGAACATTTGGAAAAAAGGTTATTCTAAGTTAATTTTTTGCCAAAACATTGTATTTAAATAATTTTTTTTGTCATAATGTCTTTAAAACAATTGTATACGTGTATTCTAATCTAAGTGACACTAAATATCATAAATATTATCCATTTACGCGCTTTTGCAAAATCAAGGTTCCGAACGTAGTCGGATACCTTAAGGAGTCTCTATAAAAATTTATTTTACCAAATTCTTGACCTGTAGAACCGAACGGTTTCCATATAAATTTTTAGGGCCCTGGAAATAAATAACAAAATGCTATATAACATGTCTTATAAAATATTAATAACAAACCACAACGTTTGTTCAAGAGCCGATTACTGTTGTTGATCTTTCTAATCATTAATCAGTTTTCAATTTTCTCTCTTTTTTTTTCTACTATTCTTTTGGGAACTAATTTACAATGATTTATTTTTAGAATAATGTGCTATAGTGTTTAATTTTCCGCTATTTTAATTACAAATTGGAGTAGTAATCACGTTTCACCGTTGTTTCTGAAATTTCCGCAAAAGGTATGAATATAAAATATTCCTGGCAATACTTCCAGGAAACTGCGTGCAATAATTAGTATACGAAAAAAAGGTTAGCTGAACTTGTTTCTTGTAAAATACATTGATTTTTTTTTGCAATGCAAAAATGATTGTTTAGTATTTAAATTTTAGTCGGAGTGTTGCAAAAGTGGCAATATTTTGTACAAGAAGTGCGTTTTTTCTTTCCTACTCGTACGTACTTAAAAGTACGGGACTAGCTACTGCCGTCTCAGCCGTATCAATGATACGGAGTCCCCAAGCTACAGGGTCCCCATATATGTAAGAACATATGTAAGAAAAAAATTTTTTAATGTTTTTAATAGTCCCATTACCAAAACTCCCATTTTCAAGAAAGGCCCCCCCCCCAAGGAATTTTGAAACAGGGCCCCCTCGGGGCCAGTTCTTAAAAGTATACATATCGGAAGATAATTCAAATGCACATTCAGTCTTTCGATTTCTTTGTTGTACAAGCATAGTCGAGGAATCATTTTGATCTTTAAATTCTAATAAATTGAAAAAAATTTAATGTACGTTGCAATCTACCAAAGCTATATTATTCCCTTAAGATGGTTCACTCATGTGATGATTTCAAAAAAAATAAAAAAATAAAAAAAAATTCATAAATTGCTTTTTTAACATGTCTAGAATACGGTGTTAAAGGGATTTTTTTTAAATTCGAAGTCGTTATAAAGAAGAAGCTGTTAGAAGAGCAGCTATTCGTAGCGCTAAGTTAAGATTTTCATTGTTTTAATCGGACTTGAAACTAAACGCGTTTTTCAAACTTTCCTACATCATAATTCAAGAACGGCTTGACCGAATGGTTTCAAATTTATAGGGTAGACTCAGCACATATATATGCATCAAATGGACTACGATCATTCCAAAATTAAAATATTTCTATTTTTTATAACAAAAACATAACAAAAACCCCACGAAATTCGAAACTTTTTCTTCAAAAGTCTACCAAAAATTCAATTTTTGGTATTTTCAATCGAGTGTAATTTATTTGGTGCATTTAAGCGTATAAATTAAAACGCCGTTAATTTTTTTTTATTTCAGATAAGCCAATCATTCGTAATCGTGGATGAAGTGAACGTCCATTTTTAGGAGGAGCTATAACTCACCTTCTATTGGATATTTTTGGCTTAACATTTATATACACACTCTTAAAACACATATAATTAAATGATAAAAAAAAAACTTAAAGATCTATCTTTTTACTGGTCTTCAAAAAAAATTCCCTAAGAATGCTTAAAAAACAGGCCGTCACATGCATGAACCCCCTTAATGTTAATTTGGACCAAAAACTCGAGAAAAGCACTAATACAAAAACACCCTAGCATATATTATAGATTTTTACTTCATTGTATTTGTAGAATACACGCATTTTATTATACTCATATTTATATTCATATATACTACTCCTGGAGTACGAAAAATGTTCTACATTTCGTTTTTCGTTAATACCAAAGGGATTTCATAACTTTCTACGCTAAAAAGAGAAAATCATTCTTTGCAGAATTTTTTTAGCTTTTAAGAACACATTATAACACTCGCATTAACTTATGCTAATATTAGATTAGTTTTTTTTTTTTTTCTGTTTGAAAAGTTTCTCATATTTTCGGTCTTTTTTTTCTGAGTGGATAACATAGAAATAAAACATTGCACTCAAAATAATTAAACTATCAACACCTTTTTATTTTAAATCACTTATAATATAAACAAACACTTAATACAAACAAATGCATACTTATACAAACAAATATTTATTTATACTTAAAACATTTAAATAAACTCTACGTAATTTAATATTATGGTATTACAAGCTTTCGAAATTTTATTTGATTGTGTACCAACGCGTTTGAAGCTTCACAAGGGTTATTGGCGACAGACCTCTTGATTTTAAGCCATGGTCTAGTACAGAGAATGATATCTGTGCCTATACCCCTCTTTCCAAACTTCCACATCACACTAAAATGAGCATCGGCAGTAACAACGTCGACTACGAGTTAACGTCAGGACCACTCGACTACTGTAATCATAAACATGTTTTCAAAAAATAAATAGCTAATGTTCCAAAGTGTGTTCCAAAAGTGTTCCAAAAAAAATTTATATATTTAAGGTCTAATAATTTTTCTTTACAAATTGCAACCTTAACAAAAACGCTTTCGCTGGATGTTATTGTATTCAACTAAAAAAGAAAAAACATTTTGTAACTAAAATGTTTTATTTCGAAATATTGTGCCTCCCGAGAAATTTTGCAAGTATTTAAATTTGAGGATTTCTTTGCTGTTCTTTCATAATAGACTTTACTTCCTCTAAAATATTGGCTTTGGATGACCCCATAGTAAGAAATGAAATTTGAAATCATTGCAGCAGTAAGACCACATCATATGTGCTATTTTTTAATTGAAAATGAGTCCTGTTTATATATATATATATATATTACATAAAATACCGGAATAAATTAAGTGTACTTTTTTTTTCAAATACGGCAGTAAAAATGATTTTCATAGATATTTCCAGTTAAACTTAGCTAAAATTAATAATAAAAAAGAACATTTACTTCGAATTTTATAAAAATATAAAAGTATTGCCATTTTTGAAAATTTCAAAAACTCTTCATGCAAAATAACTTAATCTTCAGAAAAATTTTTGCTTCAAAAAATAATTTATTAATCACATGATTTTATTATAAAACAAATCAACTAAGCTAACGCTGACGAATGTAGTGAAACTGCGTGTTTAAAGTATGATCGTGTGGAAGTATATACGAAAAGTAGTTGGTAATTCTCTGTTCCTATGTAACGATATAATAGCTTAAGAAATATTAAACCACACAAATCTTGGTATATTGAGTTATATAGTTAAGAAATAAAACAGGAATCCTGAGCACAACTTATAGATGCCTTAAATGTATGCACAGCTTAATATGGAAAAATGTTTAGATACTAATTTTGTGTGTGTGTGTGTTCTCCTTAAATCTTCTCACACATTTAAAATATTCCTACACTAAATTGTATTTTTTATCATATAAAAAGAATTTAAGTTGAATCACAACTTGCTTTTTATATAATTATGTTCAATTATACATTCCTATACTTTATAAAATAGATCATTTCAACATCTATATGATTTATTTAAATTTTTGAGTTTTATAAATTAATTATCTAGATGAAAGAGAACGCTTAAATAAAACATATCTATAATGTGTTTATCTTGTCTATAACGTTTAAAAAGTACTAGAATTTTATTGCATTCAATACGTAAAAAGTTTTCATCATTTTTCTAAACTGAACCAACTATAACAAAAGATAACAACGTTTCATTTAAAATAAGAATTTAATATTTAAATCAAAACAGCAGTTTAACACTCTAAGAATATTATATATATGGTAGTTTCAAATAATGAATCTTTGTAGGTAGGAATATTAAGTTAAAGAATTGTAATCCACACGTTATTTATATAGCTTTAATTATAAAAAAAATATATCTGAATTCAATATAATTAAATTTTAAGCAATTATCATCCATTAATTTTACTTGGTTAAAAATTTCAGAGTATTAAGATAAAAATTAATGACACATTATTTTTCATTATACATTGAAATGTGTAAATTATATACAAATTTATATCATTGCCATTTTAAAAAAAAACTTTATTTCAAAGCACCTGTTTTGATTCTTTAATTTTATTTCCTGTCTCTAAATTTAAAAGAATTAGATAAGCCTTAGAAGATTCTTCTAACACACAATTTACACTTTTATCAGAATAAAATTATAATTTTTATATTTAGATCACGTTCTTTTTCTCTTGGTAAAGATAAAAAAGATTTATTTAAATTTAAATTTTATATTTTTATTTCATGTTTGCACGTGTGTTTGTTCTTGAAAATACAGAGAGGAATTTCGTGACATGAGACATAAAATATGGCAATTTGATTCCAAAAAACTTTTTGAATATTCAACTCTCCTTTTATCGGAGATAAAGAAGAAATTTTGTTTGTTTTGTAAAAAATTTAGAGAACTTCTCATTGCCAGTACATTATTATCTAATCATTGGATTTAAAATTTGCATAGAATTCACAAATATAACAAGTATGAGATTTATGTCAACTTGTGTATGTGGGAAACACGTGGTTGCTCCTGTCGCGGGATCATCATGAAATGAGTTCATTGTAAGGAGATTTCTGCAGCTAAATGGCAGAGAAGTTGTAAAATTTTTTATTACTTCGTTTTTTAAAACATCTTCTGAACAACTGTAATTAACGAAGTGTTAAACGTGGAATCATCTTTTTTACTCCGAACCCTTTATCGGTACCGTGTTTCTCTTTCTAGTTTCACTTTTGAATAATGTTACAAACGTCTCGTCTTTTATCTACTTAAACCAAAGACGCTTGCTTGAAAATCGGTCATTAAAAAGGAACAAGAAACTCTCAAGTTTTTCTTGTATAGAAACTGGTGTTCACGAACTGACAGATGAGAAGCAGTTCGTATAACTATTTTGAAAAACTGAAAAAAGTGTGCGATTCAAATATCAGATCATGCTACGGTTACTAAGAAATTGTTGATCTATACTTTGTTTTAATATCCTACGTGTTTCGAAAAGATCATAGAAAAGAGAGCAAAAAAAAAGCACATATTGAGAACATTAAAATTATTATCTGTGAGCAAAATGTTTCAGAATGATTTTTTAATAATGAGTAGATTTTAATTGTGAGTCAAAATGTTTAAAAATAAGTGTCTCCTTTGATAAAATTAAATAAATAAATCTTTTATTTCTTATTATATAGGTTTTGATGTTCCAAGTTTAATATTTTGCTAGATAATTCTTCAAAATCAGTTTCGGTCTTTAATGTGAACGCCTTTTTCAAAAACTTCTTCCTTAAACATATCAAAGATCTATTTCTGAAATAACTTTAAATGAAAAAAGCTAAAAAAAAGCGCATTTTTTTATAATTATTTTTTTTTAATTTTATGGTTTAGCAGAATTTTTAGACACTTACAATTTTTAAACTGCACAAAATTTAAAAAGTACTATATTTAACAGTGACTGAAGAATTGTTTTCATAACGAATCTAATTTGGGTCACAATTAAGCTTACGAAAAGTTGTACAAAATTTGTACAATTCTAATACCGATAATTTAAAATCCTTTTTCCGATTATATAATCACTACATAAAAAATAAAATTATTATGATTTTATGTAAAAAATTGGCTTTAAAATAATAGGAATCAGAAAATAATTGATTTCATCCTTAGGGACTTATTATTATTTTTTTATAGAAATAGGTTTCCTTATTACATTACTGAATGAATTTAATGCACACGGGATTGAGTTTATCATTTACAAGACTAATATAATTTAATAAAAAATTATATTAGAATAACAAAGGTGATGTTAGATTTCAAAAGTTTAAAATGGGTCTTTCAAAAGAATATATTTTGTTCACATGTCAGACAAATTAATGGTCAAGTATATTTTTATTAATTCACTGTTTTGCTAAGCAATTCTGATGACTCTTACATAAAGTACTCTTAACTCTCTCACTATTAGCAAACAAAAAATACTTTAAAACACATTTCAAAATTATTTTGAAGTTACTAAAATACAATATGGTGAAAAAAATATAAACTTATCTCCTGCATATCATAGAATTTTGTCTGAGATTTCAGAAAGTTTCGTTATGTGAATTTCAATTTTTTTAAAAATTTTATTTATCCCTGGATTTTGCTTAAAGATCTCTATTGCTATAATGTTTTATATTACATAAATACTTATTTTAAGAATTTATTTCAACTAAATTTTTTCATCTTCCAAAATTGATATGTTTCGAATAGTTCCATGAATGTATTGGAATAGAAAAGATGATTGATTGATTGTTGTATTATCGCAGCATTTCCAAGCCCCACGAGGGCTACTGATGATGAACTTCGTAATTTTGGACCGTAGTGAAATGACAGGATGACATGTCCGCTGACATCCCAAACTGACACACCTTGCCAATGTGAGGACAGTAGCAAACGAGTATGTAAGTCTTGTTATACTAGACGCCCCTGAATATATTGAATTGAACAAGGGAGAGGTGAAGTTGAAAAATATTAATATATTTGATGTAGAAACAAGTGATAACTTTTGAAATATCATGCAACGAATTTTGACCAGAGACGCAGAATGACCTTGATTGACGAAATGAAGCAAGTTCAGAAAGGGGAGTATGACTTTTGTAATTGAGAAGAAAACGCAGCAGGAAGCACTTTCTCCATGGATGCAGTGTTTACAGTTTTCATGCCTGACAGTATTGCTTAGAAAAGCTTTCTTCAACTCATGGCCCGCTGAAGGCATTGTAGTGGCCCTAAATTTGAATTTGAAAAAATTGAAAATTGAAATCAATTGAAAAAATGCCTTGTCAGCATTTTGTCGTAAAAAATGCGATTTTTTCTGTTATTCTTGATATTTAAAACATTTCAATGATGTGTTTGATATCCATTTGAGATAAAATTTTCTGACAATGATGAGTTTTTCAAAAATTTCACTGTATCTTTAGTAGTTTTAAATATAAAAAAAATCTGACTATGCACAAAATCTCAGAAATTTTCGGAAAAAAGGTGGACTCTTATCTTTAACAGGTTTGCGAAGTATTTAAATTCGACTCCTACTTATTTTTTTTGAAACTGATGTATATATATATATATTCTTTCTTCTTTGTGTGTGATCTGTAGGTTATAAAACTTTCTCACTTAGTATTTTACTATATATATATATATATATATTATTTCCATTCTTTTTATACTTTTGTTAAGTGCTACATTTCAGCCATTCACATGATTTAAATCTGCATTAGGGTCCAGAATCTGGCAATAACTTATTAATTGCACTCAGATTTAGCGCGGGCTTTGCATTTATAAGTGCAATTTTTAGGTAAGTTACCTCTATCTTGTAATGGATTTAGATATTCCTATCCATTATTTTCTATTGGTTTTTGCTCAATGTTATTTACATAAAGGGGGAAGGTTGCCTGGCCAAAAAACATGTTCAACCCCACTTTTATGTAAATTATTTTATATATTAGCTGTCCTAAGTCAGCAATGTTTATAACACTGCAGCATCCATTTTATAATTTTTAATCTCGGTTACTCATATGTCCTTCATTGTGTGATTTTCCTACTGTCTATGTGTTTTTCGAATGTGATTGTTGGATGTTATCTCTTGTTTGCAGAGAATAAGCCTAT
>BMAV01013229.1:163672-237697 GCA_019973955.1 Trichonephila inaurata madagascariensis
GTTGTAGTCTTGTGTAGCAAACCGCAAAAACCTCCTTTTTTTATATAAATTTCCTCACTACAATATCTTTTGACATTCGTGTGGCCCACGGATCACTGTGAATTTATTGATGTGGCCCGCGGATCTTTGTAAACTTATTAATGTAGCCCTCAACCATGAAAGGTTTAAAACCCTTAGTTTACAAGAAACTATGGCTTCTACAGTCGAATTAATTATCGAGTATATTGTTGCTAGAGCTCTATCCTGTCGCTGTTTATACTCGGACTTGTCACGTCTTGTTGCAGTAGTCTCATCCAAGGGTGGTTCCGTTCCTTCTATAAATGACCACCAACCTCGTTCCATAAGAAGAAATTTCATATTCTCCTTCCACGAGTTCCAGTTCGACTTGTTAAGTAGTTGAATACGCTCTACACCAGCAACCTCCATATTCAAAATTTTAAAGTGGAAATTGATGACAGCCGGCCCCCGTCACAAAAACCTTTGTGAAGTTAGCATTCAAAGAATTCAGATGCAGACCAGCAGTCAGATGCAGATGCAGATAATGCCAGGTAACTACTGTGTTGATCGGTTAAATGGGTCAAGATCTGGGCCCATAACCTTTTCTGTTACCTGAAATTTGCACAGGTAACGTGTGGTTTGACTCTGAAAGGAAGCACACAGTAGTTGTATTTTTAAGTTTATTAAAATATATTTCAGCATCTCTGGAATCACACGATTCCATAAAGAAAAATACATACATATACTAAACCGCCTCTGACATCATGACCAATGAAAAACGAAAACGATCTGCAATGACGTCAGATACGGTTAGCAGTTAACACAGATAAATCTGCATGACGAAAGGAACAAAGTCCAACAGAGTAGCGATTTTTATTTATTGGTCAAATGGTGGGGAGGGGGGTAAGCTTTACTAAACCAGCCCACACAACAGATTATGCGCAACGACCGGCATCGCCAAAGGGGAGATTTACAGCATTTCTCTTTGAATGCTATACGTCGAGTCAGCCTGCGACTAGAACATAATGATCAACATTTCTAGAAGTATTGTAGAGAGGGAGAAATCCACTATAAATATATTTTTGTCTTCCATCTTGTTTAATAGCACCTAACAGAGTTCTTGTGTTGTTAACTTACTTTGAGTTCGGTGCATCGTGATTCCCCCCGTATGACCAAAATATCTTTTTTAGTAATTACACTAACAAGTTGACAGAAGCTTGAAAATGTATAACGTTCCGGTAGTGATACTGTTTATATATGATCACATCTTTGGATAACTTTAAAAATTGCCTTCTTAAAACTTGTGACATCTCTCGTGTTCTTCCTCTAACATAACCTCTATGTTCTTTGACGGCCACTATTAATGGCAAAACTTTTCTAACCCAAATCCAAGAAGTAAAACGAAGCATAGATGCAAATAAGATAACCTTTAAAAGGATAGGAATTTTAGTGAGAAAGATGGCAATTTAGAGAAAGTTCAGTGTAGAGAAGATAGAAGGGTTGATCGAGACGGCTTAGAATCAAGACGCCCCCCTCGCCAAGCCAACCGAGGTACATACCATTGTACTACCCTAGGAGAAAGATTTGAATTAACTTGGACGTTGAGTATTCAACCAAGGTAGGAAGATTATATTCTGAACGCTAGTATATTATTGAGACGAGATTAGGCGCGGATATAATATATTTATATTGATAAGTGATCTAATTGCGCGATCTGAGTTAGTTAAGACTCGTATTTTGGTTTATTCTCGCTTAATATAAGTTTGTTCGATATCTAAGTAATCTAAGTTAAATTCTTAATAAAAGTCATATTAAGAATTCTAAAATGTCTCATCATTCCGAGAATCCCACACCTCTAACTTACGCGGAAACCCCACGACATGGCTATCGAACGATGGCTATGTCGCAAACTAACTGACGTTCATAATTCTCTTTAAAGGACACTTTTGCGTGAAAATGTTGGTTATTAAGAGGAAAATTAAAGTAAAATCTCATTGCTGTTATGACTATTACTCTGTAGGATTATACGCAATGTCAATGCATACATGTGTTAATTATGCGAATGTCAGCTTTTAACTGTTAATTTTACTTTTATAAAGCATCAACAAATTTAATTGAAGAAATTTTTTTTTCCGCTGCTGTATTTGTGCACTTGAGAATAAGAAATAGAAAATTTAAATACAGGTTTGGATCTTTTTCTTCTCGAAAATCAAATATACTCGTTTTAGATAATCAGATATACTCGTTTTTCTTTTTTTAAAAAAAAAACAATGTTAAACAACTTTAGAAAAAAGGATTATTCAGTTTCGATTAATTTTTGTCGAAAAGAAACGAACTTCAATGTGTAATGGTCGAAACTCAGGTTTCAAAGTTGCCGTGAGCTTTCCAACCTTTTCGGGAATATCGTAATAATATCAATTTGAATGCACGAAACTAAACATTGCAGGATAAGAAAGACTTCTTCACACATATAAGAAAGAACGAAAAACCTTCACCACAAGGTTCATTTTTTGGGCGGCGGTTGGAATAAACAAAAAGAATGAAGAAAGTGTTCTTGTCTACAAAGTGATCTCTCAAATCGTAGATCAGAATATAATATTTTGTAACTGAAACTTGTGAAAGAAATACCAAAATGAAATTACGATTCTGTACCCTATCTTCAGAGATATCTCTTGGATAGTACGAAAACCTCACATTGGTTTGTTTCGATCATTTTTTTTTCTCACAATTTATATGCCAGAAAGCATGACTTGCCCGAAGTGGACTTGATACAATAGCTTGAGTGTTCACTTCAAGAATAGTGCCTTTTCTTCTCTTTTACGAATATCACGCATTAACAGCATTTAATGCAAACGGAAGTGTAGTGGTATCTATGCTTACTTTGACCTTATTACTTCTTTCATAAGGTACCGAAGATAAAGTTTTGAATGAATCATACATTCAATTGTTCTAAGACTTGTTTAAAATGGCACGTAATGAGACCGACCATAAATCGCAACTATAGCTTGGGCGATGACTTATACAACAAATATGCGTAAGGCCTATTCCTTCTACCTTTACTTATCAACTTTTAAAACGTCATTTCAATTACTACCATACCTTTAAGGACAAAGGAAATGCACTATATATTGAACAGATTTAGGCCCAAGGTGAACTGCAATATAAATGACTCATACAAGTCAAAATATATAAGTTTTTGGTTTGTTAAATTATAACAATTAGTGAAAACTAATATCCAAAATTCCAACTCTGACCTTCAAAAATTCTTAAATAGAAACGAAATATCGGTTTATTACTTATTAGATTTTATCATTTTTTTAAAATTAAATGCAATGTTTAATCTCCCGAATTCTGTGCTGACTATTAATGAGACAATTTACTTTTATTCGTCTGAAAAAACTTTCTTTTTTTTCTAGAGGTCATATTAATTATCAAAGCCCTCCGGGCCATAAAAATATTATGTCGTGCTGTCTCTGAAAATAGCTAATAAACTCTGTATAAAATATACTTAGCCATCCCCTTTAGTAATAGGTTTTATTGACTGCGGTTTTGAAAGAATTTTTTCAGAGTTATTTTGTTTGGAATATTATTACTTAATTCCCCGAAGCATTTATCAGTTGCAGTTATATATATGTATGTTGATGGTATACTCATATTATCCACATTCTTCTGCATTTAACATAAAGCCATTTTTCCCAACTGCAGTATCATAATACAAATCAATCACAATAATCACTATGTATACTTTTATATTGTGGTTTAAATTTAAAAAATTCTGTCCATCATTACCAAGCTAAATACCACAATTAGGTTAGTGAACAAAAATAGTTGATGCAGAATACTCTTGATTCTTAATGATAAATTTTTTCTTTGTAAATTTTTATGAGCTATTTTTCTTCCTGTAATTTTTCGTATTCATCGTTAATTGTTAAATTTATAGACTTCTAATTATTTAAGTGTTTATTTATATTGCAAACTTTTGTACATTTTCTCTTTATGATTTTTTTCAAATTTTGGTAACGTTTCTAATCAATCTGTTCCGTGAGATGCAATGTGTATCACAAATAATTAAAAGGATTTCATGGAATAGTTTTAAAAAAGGATAAAAGAGCGCTTTGTTTCCATAATGTTTAAGATACACAGTATATGCTCTTATATAAGCCGAGAATTTTTTGAACTTTTTTTAAAGATAATGTAAAGGAGTTGTAATGTGGACTTTCTCTAATCTTGGGGGAAGAGGAGACGTAGCTTAGGAAAAGAGTTTCTTTTTTAATATTTTTTTATTAGACAAGCACAAGCAGTTTTAATTAATGTTTTTAAAACTTTTTGAGTATTTCTAATGGAAATTTTATTTTTTAAGGGTGAAAAAAGTCTCTTCGAGCTTCCAAATTATTCTTAGCATTTATATTTCCTCATTGGGATGTCTGAATCCATATGTTCATCATGCGGTGAGATTTTACTCCAGGGCATGACACATGGGTCGACGATCTTTTATCATATACGAATTTCTCTTCTCGTTCAATTTTCAAACAAAAAATGGCGTAGAAAGTAAAGTCAGCACAAATATTGCAAAAATATTAACTTTCAGTTAGGCTTACTAGAAATAAAACTATATCGTTAGCGTCTTACTTAACAGCAATCTGATTGGAAAATATGCCGCCCACTTTTATCCACTTAGCAACATATTTGAGAACAGTAAAAAATTTTCTTTTTTTTTTTTCAATTCGGCTTATATACGGATTTTGAATATTGGGTAATTTTTTTTTCGTAGAAAAACGTACTCTCGGCTTATACACAGAACGGCTTATTTTCTGAAACAAGCGGCACTTACAGGACGAATTAGTTTTACAGAAAATTATTCCTTGATCTTTTTCAGCTTAATAGATTTCTATTTAACCATGCTCTAAACTGTACAAATTATTCATAATATACCTGTCCTTTTAAAAATTTGTTATTAAAAGTTCCAATCCAGGAAAAGCGTTTTAATAAACCGAAGTCGCAAAAGTCCATTACAGAAGCCCCTAAGGTAATTTTACACGTATTTCATCAAATGGGATACACTTTATTTCTGTATGTTTCTGATTCTTTCTTTCCTAAATAAGCGACAGTTGACTTATAAACGTGTGACTAGAGGTTTTGTCCATATGAAGCTCAACTTTAACAATGTCCTTTCCATATAAAGTTGGAATTTCTTCAAAAATTTGTTCTAAAATATTCTGCTGATAGTAGAGTGAATTAATTTTGACTTTACTTTAGATTTTTTTGATTTTTAATTTGCCGTTGTTAGAAAATCCTGCAACTATCATGAATCTGTTTAGGAGCTTTACTGTACATTGATGAAGCCATTTCTCTCGTACAGTCATTCTCAATTGAGCAATAGAAAATTAATCTTCTTTTGCTACAATTACTTAAATATGCCCATTCTTCATCGAGTATTACCATAAATTTCCATTTTTCAGCAGCTAAATGTTTTTTTACATAATTTTCTACAATTTGCTTTTCTTTCAGCAATATGTTTTTTTAAAAAAGAGACGAATTTTAGGTTTAAATATCTGTTTTAACTTAAAATCCTTATGAAGGATTTTAATTACAGTTCCGGAAGACATTCTTAATTTTGGTGCAATATTAATTTCAGTTGGGGGATTTTCTTTTAGGATCAAAGACTTCACTTTCTTGATTGTTCCCTACGTTTGAACAGTCTTAGGATGAAGTTTTGTAGGGTTGGATATGTGCAATGTCACATCCCCTCCCCCTGTTACTTAGAGTAAAGACAGACGCACGCTAGAGACGCTAAGCGCTAGACGTAGGAGAAAGACGTTCTCCTTTGGTGTTTAATATATTTTAAATATTTCATCCTTCATTTTATTAAATAAAGCATTTATCATCCTTAGGTTGTAGTCATATTTCCATAGTTTCATGGTCATATTTTCATTTTTATTTTCTACTAGACGCTTTTAACATTTCAAATTTAAGGTATTCGAACACGTTGAAAATGACCAAATTCGGCCAAGACAGATATTTTTGTTTTTTATTTTATTAAACACAAGAGCTATCTTTTGGCTTTACGAAATATACTTTGTTTTGTTTCTACGCTACCTAGAGGCCAGGTTACAAACAATTTTATAAAGTTAGAAAACTCGGAAGTAGGTCTTTGAATTGATCAAAATCTATCATGGTGAGTCTGATAACCCGAAATGTTATGAATGTATTTCTATAAAACTTTTTGAACCTGATATTTATGTTATTTTTTAGAGAATGTACTGAAATATTTCTTATTGCATGAATACTTTTTGAGTTATAGCTTGTTATTTAAATAATGGTTTAAAGAAAGTAACATTTGCTATAATGTTTACTCACACACACAATTAGCTCTAAACTTTCAAATTTTAATAAAACATTATACAATTTTAGTACATTTTCTAGATAAACTCATCTAATTTATTTTAGTAATACTTTTACTAACATATTTTTATTATTTTTTTTTCTCTAACTGCATTGAAGATTTCAGAAGTATTGCTAAAATTTCACTTTTAATTGTGAATTTGGTAAAATTCAGGTAATTTATTTCAAATATTTTTAGTTAAATTGTAGTATTTATTGGTAATGAGTCCGAAAAAACCGTTCATAATGTTTAAATATGTTGTTTTGTTAAAAGATATTCCGAACATGTTCGGATACCTTAATATGTTATAAATACCTTTGATTGAAATGCAATAACCGAGATTTTTACACCTCTTTTAAAGTTTTGATACGAATTTTTCTCCTTGGAAAGCCTAACTACGTAACCTTTGAGCCATATATAATTTTTAGGAGCCATTTTTAAAACAAATCTTTTATTTCTTATTGGATGTCGCTCAGTATTATTAACGGGAAAGGGGAAGGTTGACTGGTCAAAAAGCATGTTAAACCACACTTTTATGTAAATTATTTCATATATAAGGGCTGTCCTAAGTCAGCAATGCTTATAATACCTCCGTCAAAAAAAAAATTTTTATTCTGTTATTTTTTTCTGGTTTGTATTACAATTTCTGCTTTTGTATGCTTCAGCTGTAGTGATATATTAAGTATTTATGTCTCTATAGTAGAGAGAATATTAACTATATACAGTCGAACCTCTTTATAACGAAGTCGCAAAATCCTGGAAAAAAGTTCCTTATATGGAAAATTCGTTATATAGAGATTCATCATTTAATATACTTTATAAACCACGTAAAACAAATTTTAAATTCATAAACTCTATATCTTAAATAAGTAATTATTCATATTTTTTTTTAATTAATATATGTTTGTTTTATATATCTTACCCATCAAAAAAGAAAGAAGGGGAAAAAAAGGAACTGCAAGGAAAACAAGAAAAAAGAATGTCGAAGAATTTACTGCATTTTCAATAATAAGTAAATAAGTCGGACCTCTATATAACGAAGTTGCTAAATCCCGGGAAAAAGTTCGTTACATGAAAAATTCATTATATGGAGATTTTTATCTTTTAATATATTTTATAAACCACATAAAACAAATTTTAAATTCAAAAACACTATATATCAAAAAAATTAATTATTCACACCTTTTTTAAAATTAATATATGTTTATTTTATATATCTTACCTGTCAAAAGAGAAAGAAATAAAGAAAACTGCAAGGAAAACAAGAAAAAAGAATGTCGAAGAATTCACTGTATTTTCAATATTAAGAAAATAATTTTATACTAAAATTAATGAATTTTAAGGAAATTTTATAACTTATAGCATAGAATCAATATATTAAACATACATTATTTTATAATTAGAACACGGAACAACTCCCCTGAGGGTGAAAGAGGATATGTAAGATGTTTCTAGTGAACTGGGCAATGGGGGTTGAAGGTTGCACTTCTTGGATGAAACGTCCAGAACTCTATTGCTCTCGGTGAGTTAGGATCTAATGAAACCAGTTCAAGATTTATGATCACCATAAAATTTATTAAAGAGAGAATAACTTGAAATTTTTTCAGAAATACTTTAAAAAGAATGGGTGAAAAAAAATTGAATCGCAAAAGAAAAAGTTCGTTGTATAGAAAATGCACTTCGCTATAGAAAGGTTATTTTACGAAGAAAATCGTGAAATGTTCAAGTTTCCAGGATAAAGTTCACTATATACAAAAATTCGCAATAGAGAGGTTCGTTATATAGAGGTTCGACTGTATTTAAAAGTGCTGATGCCTTACAGTATTAGAAAGAGTAGTAGACAAGTATGATACAGATAAGATCCGCAGGGAACAGAGTACAATGTACGTTAGCATTGATAAAAGTTCATATTAAATGCAATTATTGACTTTTTTTCTAAAATATTTTTGTATTAAAAGAAAATATATCAACTAAGATTCATTCACACAATTATTAAATGCATATTCATCTATTTTAGACATAAATTATCTATTATAATTGTTAACAAAAGAATAACAGTAATTACAAATGCAATAAAGGATTAATACTTAAAAAATGTTTATAATTAAAAATTTCCCTTCCCCATTTTATGAGATAATTCAGACTGAGTCTCATAAAACTGAAAAAAAACCAGGAAAGAACAATCACATAGTCACTCAAAAGCGAAAATAATAATAATAATAATAATGCTTTATAAAACAATATCTGGCTGATTAAAATTTTCAATAATGGGCCTGTTCACACACAATACACTTTTACTTAATGCAACACGACGAAGGAATTCTCAGAATAAAATAAACTTTGCAGCAAATATCAATTATAGGATGTTACGTAAAATAGTACAGTTTCAGAGCCACCATGCATGCGTGGCGTGCGCAGCGCCCTCTGAACTGATGCTGAAAGCATGTAAATAGAGGCCTGTTGCGGGACGTTGAAAATAGTTAATGATTATTTGTTAGTTGTGAACGTTTAGTGAGACCTAAGTATGCCTCCACGACGAAATAAGGAGAAATTCCAACAACTTACGGAGTTTGAACGGGGGAGGATTATCGGCCTTCAAAAAGGAGGATTTTCCTATAGCGCAATAGGAGCTCGTGTGCAGCGAAACTGTTCCACAGTGATGCAGTTATGGAAGCAGTGGACCGACAAGCACCGAACAACTCGAAAAACTGGCAGTGGATGATGGAAGGTGACATCACTGGGTAACAATCGACACCTGCTCCGCATGGCAGTGAATGACCGTACTGCTTCCTCTAGGCAATTGGCAGCACGTTGGTCTACTGCTACAGGTGTACTAATGTCGGCTTCCAAACCATTGACGGCAGCGTCTGCAATGGACTCATGAGCACAGAGCCTGGCAAGCTGATTGGCACCAAGTTTTTTCTGATGAATCATGCTTTAATTTATGGGACCATGATAGCCGCATTCGTGTCAGACGCTATGCCGGTGAACGCTGCCATTCAGAGTGCGTTATCGAACGACATAGTGGCCCAACACCCGGAGTTATGGTTTTCGTATCATGGACGATTCAATTTGCTACGAATTGAGAGTAATCGTAATAACAACAGGTACGTCCGTGAAGTGCTACAGTCCGAAGTCGTTCCCTTCCGTTTAAGTATCCCTGGAGCTATCTTTCAGCAGAATGATGCACGCCCACATGTTGCAAAGACTGTTCGAGACTTCTGTTCAGCCCAACACATGCAACTTCTTCCTCGGCCTGCTTATTCACCGTATATGTCGCCTATGGAACACGTGTAAGATTTGGTTGGTCGGCGTCTCGTTCGTAATCCGCGTCCTGCAGCTTCAAAATACGAATTTTTGCTGCGAATACAAGCAATATTGAATTATCTTCCACAAGCAGACATTCAAAATCTATTTGACTCCATGCCACGTCGTATAGCAACACTTATTGCAGCGCGTGGTGGCTGCACCAAATACTGATTTCGGACACTAAATATTGTTTTTTTTTTCCTTGAAAATTTCGTCATTTATGTGTACTAATACAATTCATTTATGCATTAAATTTCATTTAATTCTGATGATCCCTTCATGATGTTTCATTTTTTACAAACAGCAGTTTATATATATATAGTATCTGTTTATTTAGATGTTTAAATTAATCACAATTCTCTCTCTTTCTGTAAAGCAAAAATTTTAGAAATATTACAATCCTAGAATACAAAATCCCATTTCAAAATATCAATGGCGAATATAGAAAATAATAAAATACCAATGTTTTAAAATAAAATTAAAAATTGGTAAGATAATATATATATATATTGCATTTTAGTTAACATTTATAAGAGTTACATAATCACTAGTTTATTTTTTTTTATTGGTGTGTGTTTTTATTATTTATTTGTTTCTATTTTTTTTTTAAATTTATCTGATTGGTTTACTTATCTTTGTTAATTGGTTGTTTTATAATTAACCAATACACCTACTACAAAAATCTAAAAAACCACATACTATTGTTTTTATTTATTTAGTTAAGAGTGGCAGTATTTTTAGTCACGTAGTATTTCCCCATATCTCTGACATGTTAAACACAACCAAGTTTAAGGAATATTTTTTTAAAAAATTGAATGCTATTGCATTTACCTTTTCTTGTATGCATTTATTGTATTATTGTTATTATTATGTTGATCAAAGAGTATTTTATAAAATTTTTAATAGTTTTCAACACCCTTAATATTTTTAACATCAATTCATACTGCAATTAATTCAAATACATTTTATTTTCCAAATAATTCTATGAGTAATTCAAATCAAATAAAAATTCAATAAAAAATCAAACAATGAATTAATTCAATGAATTTCAAACAATGAATATCATTTCAATTTGATTTAACATTCATTCCCAAAAGCAATTAATTATTCTCACGATATGTTCCGTTACACATAACGCTTGTACTTGACATATTTCTGTAAGCAAAACGTGACCAAATTACAGTTCTAGAATCACATGTAACTTCCGCGGTAGATTTGAGTGACTTTCAATGTTATATAGTGATCAGTTATATTTTCACAAACAATTAAATGTAATTTTGAGATCAGGTTCAAATTTTTAGATAAAAAAAATGACTACGACCATTCTTTGAATTTAGTATGAAGGATTTTTCAGCGGATGCTAAAAATAGAGAATGTATTCCTATGTCGTTTTCTATTTTAAAAGTTATTTCGCTAAGAAAACAATTGTTTCACATATTGTATGCAAGAAATAAACGTTCGTACCTGTATTTTGGGAAAAGGATAAAATTGGAAAACAAAATTACTTTAATTCTCAGAAATTTCCCGTAAGTGTTTTTTTATTTGGATACTGTTTACGGATTTCACATTTCTGCGGTTACATTTATCAAGTTGCTGCTTTGTATTGAAGTTATACCGAATTTCTTAAAGTTAATTTTTAATCTTATTCTTCATTCTACATCATAGATCCGGGAGGAAAAATACTCTTCTAGATTTTCAGTGTATAATTTTTTTTTGGTAAAAGACTTTAACTATATAGTTGTTCTGTGATGAAATAATATTTACACATAAAATACTTATTACTTTTAATAACTCTTGAGGATTCTGAAATGTAAAATTATAAGTATGACTCATTCCAAAATACAAGCCTAACACACACTACTTTACTCCTTATTCAAATCTACATTAGATATAAAGAAAAATTAGAATGTTTTTAATATACTACACTTTTCGATTTATTAATTTAAAACCTTTTTTCATAGTTTTTATAATTATGTTTGATACTGTTATTTCTTCTTGATCTTATACAAAGGTTTTTATTATCAGATAGAAAGACCTTTGAAATGTACTGACTGCAATGTTCATTTTATTTACATAATCATTTTATAACTCTTCGTTAATGTTTTCACTACACAGAGTATTACCTCATTCTCATTTCCAGTTTTCATATATTTTTTGTTAATTCATACTGAGAGTTGTCTGTTTACAAACAATTATCAATCATGTTTATAATCTCATGAACTGTTTGCAAACAAAGATCTGAAATCAAAATCATTTGAAATAACAGTCCTTACTAGACATCTGCTGTACTTGAAATCAGTGGTCTGAAAGGGATATTTTAGACAGATGAGAAATCCGATAATTATACTTTTTTTTCGAAAAATTGTACTCTATTTTTACTTATTTATTTAATTAATTGCATTTTTTTATTTTACAAGTTATTTGCATAGTTATTGCTAACCAGGAAAATAAATCTTTAGATTTTATTGAAATTTTAAAGCACATTCTACGCTTGAATTCATATTTAAAAAATTAGTTGTTGTGAAATATTTGTATCAAGTTAAAAGCCCATCTGATATTAAATTAGCAGTTAATTGATGTAAAAATGATCGATCCCAAATCATGTCAGTGTAAATGATCCGAGTAAAAATAAAAGTAAGACAGCTCCTCTAGCATAACATTATTTCAAAATCGTGTATAAAAAAAAATAATAAAAAAGAGAGAGTTTTGTGATCTCTGAATACGTGGATTCACTGTAATGTGCTTTCTCAACGAATGCTAATGATATTTTTCTAACGGAAAGTAAGCAATAGAAATACACTTCAGTTGCATTAAAAGTCAGTATTGTCAGTAACTTCTAACCCTATACCTACCGACGGTACTTACAAGTACCACTCACTTTAAAATTACATAGAATAACCATTTTTACGAATATTCTGACGATATTTAGCAGGAATATTCTTTGAAATCTACTCTTCCGAGATATATGATAGCACGGGTTCTATGGTGAGTATTTTAGCGGGGAAGGTGAATAGTTTCATAGTAGATATTACGTTTTCAGCTAACAGCGAACATTATCATTTTCGTCCCAAAAAAATAGTTAATGTCAAAATTTAAGTGTCTTATTTTTTTTGTATGTTAATGAAGACCTTAGAAAAGGATTTGACTATTTATTTTAAGTGAAGAGTGTATATAATTAATTTTACAGTTGAATATCTTTAATTAATTAATTAGTTCTAACGGATTAAATTTCCCAAAGTTGAGTATTTTGTTTATGTATATCCCTTAATTTTCAATGTAGTCATCCAAAAAATAATATTGCATAAAAAAAAACTGCAGTAAACCATAATGCGGTAGATAAAGGGTTAAAAAAGGTTTGATACTTAGAACATATAATTAATACTTCATTTAATACTTTTCCATACCTATATAAAAAATAACAGTATAATACAGAAAATAAAGGGAAAAAAATCCTTATTTTAAACAGCTCATAATTATTTCCTTTACTGATTTCCATTTAAAAGCTCTTTCTTTGTAAAACGAATAACCTGCGTAAATAGAGGGATTACAGTAAAAATATTGAGAGAAGGGAGCATTTTTCATCCAAAAAAAAATATGTGTACACGTAAGGTCTTTTGATTTATAATCGAGTACCATTCCAAAAGAGGTAATAGTCACAACAGTCGAGTGGTCAGGGTCACGAACTAGTGTCTGGTGTTGTAGGTTCAAGTCCCGGTGCCGCTGAAGACTTCGTATAGAGGGGCTAATACACACTCACGCTAAATGTGTCCAGGCTTAGATTTTCTAAGATGGTGTGATGTGAAAGTTTGGAAAGCAGGACTCTCCAATTTATATGTCGTTCTTATCACCTAGCTGAGACTCGAAATTACGAGATACACGTCGCCAGGAACCCTTACACAGTTTCAATAATACTATTTGTAAGTCGAACTTATGTTTTTCAATATCATTTTCATTTAAACGGGTTATAATAAAATTGTACATAAGATACAAAAATGCAATACTGAACATGAATTTTTCATTTCCTACAATTAGGTCACTCTCTCCTTATATAATATATAACATATCTTGTTAAAATTTTCAATCGTTAATAAAATACTTTTTATTGATCCATTCAAGTTCACAGATATATTTTATTAAATTTGTACTGGATGACACTTGCTGTTAAAAAAAAATACAGTTTTTTCAAATATTAATTCATTAATTAAATTAAAAAATGAGTAAGTAGTAACAAGCAAAAATAATAGCCCAACAGCATAGATAGATTGAATATTAACGTCGCACTGTTCAGCTACACGAGGGCTTTGGACAACGGACCACGTAATTTTGAACCTTGGTTAAGTGACGTGGACGACACCTGAGCTGGCACCCCTCTCTCCTAACTACCACACCATCGGGAGGGCGTTTGTGATGAATATGAATCGCCCCCTACACGGAGGGTCTTCAGCTGTACTAGGCTCGAACTCATGACACGCAGGACATGAGTCCGTTTCCTTGACAACTAGGCTACCGCGGCCACTTCATGCAATTCGAAAATCACTTCCGTGCATGTTCAAATGTAATAGCCTTCATCGCGTATGTTCGAAAATAATATAGTATTGTTCATAATTTATAAGCTCTTCTGCATTTTTCTTCTCTTATTTTGCTAAAGATTTACGTGTAGGACCCACAGAAACGAACTCTGTGGAGTTATTCAAAAATTACGGTCTGGTACATATGTTTAGCTGGTTTCAGCTCTCGACAGATTTAACGTGCATCGCTGCCCTACTCGGCGGGTCTTTAGTGGTACTGGGCTCGAACTCGTGACAAGGCAAGCCACGATCCGATACCTATACCACTCGGCTACTGCGGCCACAGCATATATAGAAAGAAAATCGTTCGTTGTGGCCCTGTAGCGCAATGGAAAGCGCGTTGGACTTCTAATCTAAAGGTCGTCCTGGTCCCGCCTGGGATTTGAGCCCACGATGGCCTAAACTCTGAGAATGTGATTTCTTTTTTTTACTATAATGTCTTATTAGAATAATTAAATTTAATTTTTGAATAAATAGTAACAAACAAACAAAAAATAGTTCAACACCATATATAGAAAGAGGAAAACGGAAAATTTCAAGGAAAATCTCTTTCTATTTTGTCACTTAATATTTTGATTCTGTAATATGTATATACATATTTATATCAATTGTAACTATTTAATGAAAAGTAACTAAAATAAAACTTTTCTTTGTTGACCTAAGAAGGAATTGACTTAATTTTTTTTTATGTTACTTGTTCTGTATGATGCAAGACGTGCATAATAAGTATTCCATTGCACCTACTGCATTATTTTCGAGAACTAATATAGTTAGACCCGACATAGCTTTGCAAAAATTGGCTCTTGCGCTATAAAACCTAGCACTCTTACTCTTACCTATGAAATTATCTTTTTTTCATTAATTCATTATTATTTATTTACTTATTGCACTAGAAAGTGGGGATGCTCATTTCAGGAGATGCAGGTCACACGCTGAAAAAAACAGCGAACGAGTTTTCTTAAAAATATTTAACTTATCATCCGGGATGTTCCTTTTATCAAGGTCTATTTTCTTATTAATTCTTTCAATATGACAGCCATGACGCACCTTCCTTAACAAATTAAGAGATTAACGAGATAAATTATGTTTCACATTCTGTCAAAGTCAAGGATATCAAGGGAGTACCCAAAATTTTATGTCCATTACCGCGATCAGTAACATATGTTGGAAATATCCCTGAAGAGTTCAGTACACTGAGACGTATTGCAACATCCACTCAACAGCTTTTAAAACAATAGCGTTGACCTTTCAAACAGTTGCAGAAAATCCCAGCTGATATTGCTTGCGGTTGGCACCTTTTTTTTTTTTTACATTATTATTATTGTTTTCTCTCTCTCTACGTCCCTAGACGCCTGTCCATTTCCTCATTCAATGTCGAAAAATGGGTTTTGTTTTCTTTCACTAGAGTTTTCTTTCAGAAAAGTACGTTTTCTTGTGTTGATTGTATCAGCTGGGTGAGAGAGAAGGGAAAAAAACCGGATTTCAGAATTTCCGTCCAGCACTGAGCAATATTCATTTGAAGACCTTGCTGCAGTTCGGATAGTAAATTAACTAGGCGAGACCACGCATTCTAATAGCGGTGGAGGTTATTTCATGTCCGATCGATTTGCTTATTTGTCTTATTAACTAACTGACGGAGGTCAGGGACGACTGCTTACTAGACTGTTCTGGGAAGGCGGGATTATAGAACAATAATGTTCGCTCTTGACGTCTTACAGCGGATTACATGTTCTTCTCACATGCTCGCCCCTAGTAAACACATAAATTTACAGGGTTCGTCTTAAGCGCCGAGTGTAAATTTAGAAACTCATAAATTTAACATGTTTACGCTTTCATATTCTATCTGAAAAATAATTTTACAATTAAATATTATTTAAAGTTTCATATGGATTCCGTAAGGATCTCTGATATTGCTCCCCGGCCACAGAGAATTTAAGATGTTTAACCCTGTAACGCAAACATTTTTGGGGGGGAAAAACCCAACAAAAACAAACAAATTTTTTTATTGAAGAAAACACATTTTAAGTCATTGTTTTGGGTAGCAATTTTTAGAAATGCAAATTCAATCAAAAAATTTTATTTTAATTTTGATCCCTATTGCAGATAAAAGCCGAACAGTGCAATATTGTACGTACATCGATTTTTATCTTTCTTTTCGTATAGCTGTTTCGAATACCGGCAAAAATATTTACTTTTTTTTAACAGAATTAATAATAATAGTAATATTCATTTTTTTAAAAAAAATTTTCAAAATTTTCTTTTGTGTGAAATATTTGGAAGCAAGGTGTAACACATAGCTCAACATTGCAATTATTGCACATACGACGACTCTCTTTTTCTTTTCTTTTCTTTTCTATTCCTCTTAGCCCAACACCTAGCGCATTATCTTGTGGGTGCTTTTTTTGATGTTGAGAAAATGACGTTCCGTTAGTCGTAGAATCCCAAAAATTTTGGTTTAGCCGATTTTTTACATTCGAATCACTATGATAGTTTTGTATACATCTTTCTATTAATTTGCTTCTAATTTATTTTCACCTCCAAATTTTATACAAATATTAGATACAAGTTTTTGTTACTTTAAAAAAAACTTAATCGTAGAATATAAGAAACACACACAATGGCCTTTATCTAAATTTACCAAATCACAACTACGGATCGCAGTCAGTCTCACGAATGCATATGGCTCTCGCTTAAATTCGAGTGTGGAAATTACAGCAGCTTAAATACGATCCCACTCGAAATATCTCGAGTATACACAGTTTGGTCTGTTTGACGCTCTTGAATTAACTCGAGAACATACGTTAAGAGGTAAATAAAAGCAAAAATAAGTGTACTTGATGGTGTAGTTCCAATAATTTATGCCTTTAAATCATTGATCATTTGTTTCACCTTTCCTTATTCGTGACAATCGGCTTACGTTAGTTTGTTTATCTGAAATGACACTTAAAGAAAACAAATGATTTCTTAGAAGATTTAGAAATTAATCTTTTAGCATCTTTTTTCTTGCAGTATGGAAAGATGCATTGTACGTGTTTTCAGCATCAAAATGTTTGAAAAAAACGACAGAATTAGGCTTAAGAAGATAAAGCTTTTAAAGTAATCTATTTCATTCTTCTTTTGTTCTGGAAAACCTAGGAATATGAGTTACAATGTTGTGCTTTACTGGCCAGGAATGCTTTCTCACTCTATCTCACTGGTTGAAGTTTAAATTCTAACAAACCGTACTTTTGGGACGTAAACGATCTTATTTTCTTTGGATTATTCCCATTTTTCAAAATATTACTTGCCCTGAATTAGTTTGGGATTAAATGGAGTTAAAAGTCTTTTAATGATATAAGTGCCTTCCATGTAAGTGTTGAGATATTAGGAATAACCCCTTAATATAAATAAAATGGTTTATTTTATTTTTTTTTTTAAATTCTTTCATTCTATATAGTAAATATTTTATAAATTTGCTGACGTTCAAATTCTTTCAACAGTTTTCCTTTTTACATTTGATATTCTTGCAGTGACGATTTAAACTCATTTTGGGTCCTGGGGGCAGAAGATCTACTGGCCACCTGAGCACTGGAGGATCAATATTTATAATGTCAAAATTTAATGATGATATTTAATTAATTAATTATAATGATAATTTATAATGTCAAAATCATTTACATTTTAAGCAAAAATCATGACTTGTTGAAAAATTCCCTCTTCCAAAGCTGAAGTGCATAGCTTTGGATTACGTGCAAAAGATGTTTTAAAAAGTGCAATTTTATTTCGATGCACATGCACGTTAATTTGTATATGCATAGCTGATGTACGTTAAATCAATTACAACTCAAAACCCTCGCGTTGGCACGTAGTGAAAGCTTGGAGGTTGTGATGCCAACTCAGATGTCGTCTTTGATACTTAACCACAGTTCTGAATTGCGAGGTCCATTGTCAGTCTCACGTTGTTTCGAAGTGCGAACGTTAATAAATACCTCGATACCTCGTCAACCTCGATGAAAAATATTTCAAAAGATACGCAATCACATAAATTTAGAATCCTTCAACGTTTATTTCTCTTCCTGTCTCTTTCTTTCTTCTTCATATGCTTGCATGTAACTGATTATCGGCGTCTGGGATATTTATTGAATTTAGAGAAATATTTCTTAAATCTTACGTTCTTATTAATAACATTTGAATATTTTCGTATGATAACCGCAGTTTTTGAGAATATTGAATTCCCTAAAATTTGTTAGTTCTTTCATTGAAGGTTAAAAATTGCCCTACAACATCCATATTAGAAAGTCTAATTATGAAAACGAATGTCTTTAGTTCCAATCATAAAGTCAGAAATTTTTAAAAAATATCACACTTTATTTTTTTTTCTTTAGGATTTCACAAATGTTTAAAGAATGCCCAAAAGTGTGTTTTTAGACATAGTCAAAATATTGTTGAATTATTATTCATGCGATCAATTTAAATTTGGTTTATGAAAAATTAATTTAAAAAGAATAATTGTATGTTGTTATATCCTCAGTGAGATTATGAAAGTAACCTTTTTTTATAGAACTAATGTATATAGAGGAAAGCTTATAATTGATCTCGAAGGAATACTTGTGGGAGTTTTACATTTAAAATTTAGAGAAACTGATATTTCTGTAGTTAAGATGAAGGAGGAGTATATTTTATTCGAAAAATAAATTTTTTCTAAAAGCTTTCTTCATACATAAGTAATTTAACAAATAAAATAAAGAAATATTTCGATAATAATTAACACTTTTCAAAAGGAAAAGAAAAAATGCTTTAAACAGAATCAAAACCTAGAATTTAAAGGAAGTAAGAAATCAACAAAAATAAAAATAACAGTATAAATTAAATACAAAGGAAAATAATACTTTGGGTTGATCAATAAAACCAAATGAAATTTAATGTGGGGAAGGTAGATTGTTCTCGAATAAGAATGTATTAGTGGAATTCCCCATTAATGCAGCGTTCCATCCTTTATTTTTGTCCAATCCTTGTATTGGAGTTAATTCTCTCAGCTTAAAGGGAAAAAAAGCTTGAAAATTACAAGTAGTGCCGTGCTACCAATAAGAAAAGGTATAATTTGGTAAGGTATAAGGTTTGAAAAGGTATAACCTTTTTTCAAAATATTCTCCTTTTGTAAAAAATGCTTCTAAAATAATATGTTACCTGTATATAGCTCAGACCTCTGTATAGAGGCTCAACTATGATTTTTGAAAAATTCACATTATTTTCAGAGTTGCAACCAATTGAAATATAATTATCGGCGTTTTTTTCTTAAAATTTCTTCCTTCTGTGGTCGTAAAACATGGATAAATCCATTTCTAAGTTATATATTTCAAAAATTCTAGTTGAGCCTCTGTACAGAGGTCTGAGCTATATACAGGCAAAATATTATTATATTAGAAGCATTTTTCGCAAAAGGAGAATATTTTGAAAATTTGTTATTCTATGTTTATTTTTTGTTAAAATATTGTACTTAAATAATTTTTTTAATATAGTAATATTCTTAAAACAATTTTATATACATTTTCTAATCTAAGTGACAGTAAATATCATAAATATTACCCATTTATACGCTTTTGCAAAATCACGGTTCTGAACGTAGTCGGATACCTTAAAGCTACAGATAAAAAAAAATTTCTGGAGACCTTATTATAAACATATAACTCTTATGGCATATATGCATACTGTATTTCTAAAGTTTTCATGTAAAACGTTTTTTGATATAACTTCAGAAACATATTTAAAAAGGAAAAATATTACACTCTAGAAAAAAAATGTGCAATTTTCTTGTTGTATGGCAGTGATTCTCTACCTTATTTATGTTGTGTTGTTGCGGTAAACTTTTAACAATATCAAAATTTGGTGGCCCTATAAAAATAAAATAAGTTTAAAAGAATTTTATTTATCTGTAATACATAATGTAAAATAGTTTATGATAGTAATTTTCAATGTTAAATAAAATAACATGTACAGCAAAGCAGCAAAATGTTTATAAAGTAATTAATTACGAATTCATTATAAGAATACATTTAATGAGAAATCTGAACTTGATGATTTTTGATAATTTCCTTTTTTATTTGGTCGTAAAAATAATAATGCCACTCTCATTTCGTCACCTATTAAAAGTTTCGATCTATTTTTCATTTTTATATTTGTTAGTGCTGAAAATCCGAATCACACAAATAAGATGTAGAAAATTGTAATAATATTTTTAAAGCTTTTTTTTTCTATCTATTATGGAATTAACTCCTTTAATGTTAATCCAAAATGAATTAATCAGCTCATTCGAGTATTTTGAAATTAAATCTCGATTATTACAGAATGAAATTAATTCTTCCTCTTCATTATAAGTTAACTCATACACAGGTGTAATCATTATCACATATGGATTAAGAACCCAATTAAATTTTATTATACCTAAATTTGGGAAATAATGAATAACTAAATCTCTCCCCTAGTGTTGTCAAATAGTCGATAATAATTTTATGCATATTTTATTTCTATAAAAAACTGCCGCATGATTTGGTTCCGGATTTTATTCTCAGAGTATAATTAATGATTTCAAAAAAAAATTTGACGCAACGTTTCAAGAATTTGGCGTCACACAAAAGTACCACGGCACAGTGGTAGAGAATCACTGTTCTATGGTTTGCGTCTAAAAAACTTTTCAAAATTTAAATACAGTCGAAGCTTTATATAACGAACCTCTATATTGCGAATTTTTCTATATAGTGAATTTTTCCTGGAACCTTGAACATTTCACAATTTTCTTCGTAAAATAACTTCTCTATAGCGAAGTGCATTTTCTATATAACGAACTTTTTCTTTTGTGATTCAATTTTTTCCTACCTATTTTAAAACTATTTCTGAACATATGAAGTTATTCTCTCTAACACATTTTATGGTGGTCATAAATCTTGAACTGGTTTTATTATATTCTAACTCTCCGAGAGCAATAGAGTTATGTACGTTTCATTCGAGAAGTGCAACCTTTAACCTCTATTGTCCAATTCACTAGAAACATCTTCGATGTCCTCTTTCGCACTCAGTGGATTTGTCCCGTGTCCCCGTGCTCTAGTTATAAAATAATGTATGTTTAATATTACTTGTATGCTTTAATTTAGAAAATATTCTTAAAATTCATTAGTTTTCCTATTAAATTATTTTCTTAATATTGAAAATACAGTGACACATTCGACATTGTTTTTTCTTGCTTTCCTTGCAGTTTTTCTTTCTTTATTTATTCCTTTTTTGATAGGTGATAGATAATAAGATATAAAATTTTTTAAAAAGGTGTGAATAATTACTTTTTTTAATATATAGTGTTTATGAATTTAAATTTGTTTTATGTGGTTTATGAAATACATTAAAAGAGATAAACCTCTATATAACGAATTTTCCATATAACGAACTTTTTTTCGGGATTTAGCGACTTCGTTATATAGAAGTACGACTGTAACTACTTTCTTAAGGAACTAATTGATATCATCGTAATTAATTCCACGCTGCTTCGAAGTTGTCTGAATGCCTTAGGGCAATAATTCTTGAACTTTCTACGAATATACCTTGAGTGTCGTAACTTTAACTTGATTTGTAACTTTAACTTGATTTAACCCTTGATCATAACTTATCATGGCATATCTTTTTTGTGGTTGTTATTGCTAATATTAAACACTTATATAAGGAATCCGACTACGTTCGAAACCATGATTTTAAAAAAGCTCATAAATGTATAATTTTCATGATATTTAGTATCACTGAGATTAGAATACATGTATAAAATTGTTTTCAGGACTTTAAGACAAAAAAAATTATTTAAATACAATATTTTGGCCAAAAATTAACTTAGAATAACCTTTTTTCAAAATGTTCCCCTTTTATGAAAAATGCCTTTATTGTATTAATATTTTGCCTGTATATAGCTCAGACCTCTGTACAGAGGCTCAACTATGATTTTTTTTGAAAAATTCAAATTATTTTCAGAGTTACAATCATTTGAAATAATTATCGGTGTTTTTTTCTTAAAATTTTCCTCTTCTGTTGTCGTAAAACATGGATAAACCCTTTTCTAAGTTATATATTTCAAAAATTCTAGTTGAGCCTCTGTACAGAGGTCTAAGCTATATAAAGGCAAAATATTATTATAATAGAAGCAGTTTTCGCAAAAGGAGAATATTTTGAAAATGGGTCATTCTATGTTCATTTTTTGTCAAATTATTGTACTTAAATAATTTTTCATTGTAATACTATTCTTAAAACAATTTTATATACATTTTATAATCTAAATGACACTAAATATCATGAATATTATCCATTTATACCCTTTTGCAAAATCACGGTTCTAAACGTAGTCGGATACCTTAAAGCTTTCATTTGCAATTTCAACATATTTCAAATACGACAGGATTTGTAAACGACGTAGAAGAGTTGTTTATTCGATTATTATAATTTTGAGATCCTTGAATAAATCCTATAAATAGGTCGTTTCAATCAATAGTTAATTATACTTTTGACTATTTTAATTTTGCCGCCAATTTAATGATGATACTATTCCTTCTCTTTTACTTAAAAAATAATTATGTATTAGAAAGAAATTGTAAGTATATATTGAATAATAAAATAAATATAAACGCAACACCGCGTTATTTAAATACCAAATATAGTGGCTATTCTAACATAAATCTTATTGATATAATTTATTAAGGTGTTTATATAGATTATATAATATGAACTTTTTTTAATTTTGTGTTTTGAAAATTAGATGCAACTTCGCTTACCTCTTTTTCCATATAAATAAATTTTCAAATCTACCTTGAATATTTACAGAATTTTTATGGAACTATTTTAAATATCGCATTTTTTAAAATCATTTTGTTCTGAAAGTGTTTTCTCAAAACTACTCTTATTCTTAAAAAATAAAATTCTATCTGGACTGCTTGCGTATCCCTTAAAAAGCGTTCGTGTATCATAATTTGAGAACCACCATTAATTAGCATTTAATCTTTCTTCCACACACATGTTTAATTTTATTTTTCATTTTTCATTTATGTTTTCAACGGCGATTTAATTCGGATAAACGACGTTCCACTGTACTTGCGAAATTTCCAGTCTGTAGGTCTTATAGTTTGGAAACGGAAAATCTTTCCTATAACGCCCCTGTAACCCTTTTTGGGAGTTGAATTCTTCAAAATCCGTTTTTAGTGGATATTAACACAAGAAAATAAAGATGCTTGTCGAATCTCAGGTCTGTAAATCTAAAAGTCCCAAAATAGGAATTTTTTTTATCTATAACACCCCGTAACCCCTTAGGAAGCGATTTCCACAAAACTCGTTCTGTACATATCTCTACTCAAAAAAGAAACATGCATGGAAAATTTTAGGTCTGTAGGTCTAATAATTTCGGAGACCTCGTGATAAGTGAAGTAAGCTTTTCTTAGAAAATAATGTAATAATTCACGTTAATTTCATCTTAAATGTTTTTAACTTGTAGTGGTCCTGACCCTCTAGGACTTCGCGTAAACAAGTAACTGATGCTTACCCGCCTAACAGGATTTAATCGTAACTTTAATGTTAAAAATCACATATACTCAGCTTTTTTTCATTTATTCTTTATATAATAACCTCGTACGATAGTTATCCACTAATCACAAGAGACGTCTTTGGAAGTCATGTGAGTTTTTGTACTTCCGGTTAAGTTTTGTGTATAAATACTGAAGATCTATGAAAAATTCACCCAGCTTCTTGTCCTCATCATTTAAAACACGCGTTTCTGTCGTCCATATTTGTGTTTGCGTGTGTGTTTAAATGTGCAATACATTGGATTACAATCTAACAAAAGTATGCATGATCAATACAACTATATTCATATAAAAAACTTAAATATGACCATCGGTAAAGAAATCCTTACCACGCACTCACTCCTGAACACAGCAGGTATATATATATATATATATATATAGTGTTTTTTTATAAACTTTTAAGGAAATCATAAATGTAATTACAAAAAGATTGAAAATCAAAAGTTGATAACAGAATAGCAAATGTGAGCGTAAAGTATCTCGTAGTAACTATTTATTTTCTGTAGCAAAAACTATAGTGACAAATAATCATGAATGTTAAAACGAAATAATAATTAGCCTATAAATGCAGGACATTTTTTAGGAGTTAGATGTTGTTCACCTTTTTTTACTACGTAATCAACAAATTCTACAGCTTGAACGTTTTCTTCCATGGTCTATAAATGAATATTTTTACTTTTCATTTTTGAGGAAAAAATGAAATACGAAGGAAAACAAATAATGAATAATTTAATAGAAATATTGTGAATACTGATATATAATAATCTTAATTTCTAATTCTTAAATAATACAAACAACACTTTGAAGTTGATGGATAAAAAAAAAGGATAATTATTGATTAATATTCTTCAGTCTCATGATTAATGAAGCTTTTATAATAAATGAAGCTCATTAATAATTCAATTTGTTTCATCTCATGCATAATGAACTTCATCTCTTACAAATAACACTCGATAACATAAGAAAATTAAGAAACAGTCTGATTTTTTTAAATTCTGCCCTGTTACATATCAAAAGTATTAGAAGATTTTTTCCCCTATATTATTTGAGAATTTAATTTATTCCTTTCAGTCTGGAAATCTTCCGAAATTAATCAAAATTTTATTGTATTAAAAGTTGAAATATATGTGTAATGTATGTAAAGAAGTTTTTTATGAATAACTTCTCACAAAAGGAATGTTTTAAAAAAAAGTATTTGTGTGACGTCTGATTATCTGAAAATGTGTAATTATATTTATTAATTAAACATATATACTACTTTTTGAATGCTTCATTTTAAACACCGTTTTCTATTCCTACTATTAGTTCACTCTCTCCCTATATATATATATATATCTTGTTCTCTCTCTCTCTCAAAATTTCAATCGCTAATAAAATACTTTGTATTCATCCATTCAAGATCAAATACATTTTTTTGAACTTGTAGTGGATGACTCTTGATGTTAATACAGTTTTTTCAAATATTTTTTTTAATTCATTAATTATATTAAAAAATTAATAAATAGTAACAAACAAAAAAAATCGTCCAACAGCATATACAGAAAGAAGACTGTTCGTAGTGTCCATTTAGCGCAATGGATAGAGCGTTGGAATTCGAATCCCACTTGGGATGGCCTTATTTCTGAGAATGTGATTTCTTTTAACTATACTATTTTTTTAGAATAATTCAATTTAATTAATGAATAAATAGTAACAAAGAAACAAAAAATAGTCGAGCACCATACATAGAAAGGAAAATGGAAAATTGCAAGGAAAATCGCTTTCTATTTTGTCACTTAATATTATAATTCTGTCATATGTATATACATATTTATATTAATTGTAACTATTTATTAAAAAGCAACTAAAATAAAATTTTACTTTGTTGACCTTAGTAGGAATTGACTCAATTTTTTTTATATATTACTTGTTTCACATTCCAAGTTTAGGAATCAGATTCATTCTTGGAAAATAACATAGTTCCCTTTTTAATAAATAATGAGTTTTAAAAATTAAGATATTATTACTAGGAAGAGGGGGCGTAGCCTGTACAACTTACGGGGGACCAACCCACATTGCATAAATTATACATCTGTTTATACGCATTGCTCAAATTGTAAAAATGCAATTTATATGTATTATTTGCTCTATTTGTGTTCTATTTATTTGTTGTTTTTTTTTCGCAAAATTCGTTTCTGGAGCTACCCTTCAGTTGAACTCATGGGGTTGCAGTAGCCCAGTGGTCAAGGAATCGGATCATGGCAGGCATGTCATGAGTTCAAGCCCAGTACCACTAAAGACCCACCGTTAAGGCAGCGATGCACGTTAAATCTGTCGAGAGCTCAAAAGTCCTCTCTTTGGTGTGGTGTGTGGTAGTTAGGAGAGGGGGTGCTGGCTCAGGTGTTTGTTCAAAATTGCGAGGTCCGTCGCCAAAAGCCCTCGTGTAGCTGAACAGTGCGACGTTAGTATTCACTCACTCACTCAGTTAAATTCATCACTGAAGCTGCATCGTGCAATACTTCATTGATAAAATCCTCAGATTTTGTTAAATCTGCAGCTCTTGTAGCTTCCTGGAAAGTTGAGTATTTAGTTCCGTTGATTGTTAATAAGTTTTCGTATGAGACAATGTCTTTCTTCGCAGGCAACGATTCCAGTCCAGGAAATCATGGCGATCTTTTTCTGCGAGAGCTTGCAATAATGTGCTATCGCAACCGTATTGTCGACATTGTTTGAAACAACGCACATGGTTGTTGATTCAGCGCGTACGACACATGCGAAATCGTGGTTGCCTAATTGGCGAGGTATCTTTAACGTTGCGATAGTAAATAATAAATTTATTACAGAATTACAAAAAAACTTTTTTATATAAATAGAGAGATTATTATTGTCATCATCATCATCTAAAAATCTCTCAGTAAAAATGTTTTGATGAAAACACTCAATCAAAAATCAATGTATTTTATCAATTTTTATTGTACATTCGGCCTTCTAAAGAATTTTCTTTTTTTTGCCTGTTTTTTAAAAAATAGTTTTAATTAAATATATCATGTAAAAATAAAACAACAATGAAAACTATGAAAAAAAGTGTAAAATTGAAACAAAACGTACCAGCAGAAAGAATTAAAAAAAGATGTACTCGAATGCTAATAAACATCAAAACCTGAAAGCTTTACTTTGTGTAGACCTCAATACATCATTTTAAATAACATTGTACACAGAAAAATCGAAACAAATCTCATGAATATTCGAACTGTTTAATTATTTTACTTTTTATACATATGTGTGTGTATATATAAGCAAGTCACTTCCTTATCCATCTGTCAAATTCGATGTTAACTGTCACTTAAAGAAAAGAGAAATATATATTATTACTACTTGCAAATTCTAACTGATTATTTTAAACTATATGGCTAAGGTGTTTCACTTTTTACTTCACTTTCTTCGTTTGCGTAAAGGTACATTTAGATAAAAAAAAAAAAGGCATGTGTGTTTTACAATTAGAAGGAAAAATAATTTTTATTACGTTCATTTGTTACATGTAAGAAATTGTTATCATTTTAACAGCTAAAGTTTTCATATTTGAATTATCAGTCTGCAATGAAAGGTTGAAAAGTTTGCAAACTGAGAAGAATTTTTATTTAAATTTTAATACATTAAGAATAATATATGGTTTGGCTCAAAAGTGTGTTTGTACTAAATTAATTAACACGCTTTGTTGCTTAAAAAGCAACGCATCAAGGAATTATCTGAATGACATGAAATCATGTACGTATTCTTACCTTACAATAGAATATGCAAATAATTACATTT
Source organism: Trichonephila inaurata madagascariensis (assembly GCA_019973955.1). Taxonomy (NCBI): domain Eukaryota; kingdom Metazoa; phylum Arthropoda; class Arachnida; order Araneae; family Nephilidae; genus Trichonephila; species Trichonephila inaurata. The sequence goes on from BMAV01013229.1 coordinate 191,299, forward strand.
TGGAGGCCGATGGCTGACTAGTTGGTCTAGTGTATTGCGTCGGAACACCTGAATGCTGTACGAAAAAAATTTCAAAGGCATAACTTTCTTGGAAAAGTGCTTTATATCGAACCCCGTGGATTGTACCAAACCCTCAACAATGAATAGTATGAGCATATATCACCATTTGAGATCGTACGTGTAATTGAACTAAAGAAGTAGAGTTATAAAATCACTATAATGCACAAAACATTTGGAATTCAGAGATGCTACTATTCAAAGATCTTGGTAGGAATGGGTAAACCCTGGTCGTACAAAGGGTCAAGAAGGTGGCGGTTGACAAAGAGAAACGACAAAACGTGAGAACACATTGATCGTCCGATCAATGCCCACAGCCCTTATTACGTTTCGATCTTACGTATAACGTGAGTAGTAGTGACTGTAATGTGACCATTAATAGCTAACTCAGCGAATGGGGGTTGAGGTCATGGAGACCATTTGTCGACCCTCGCCGTTGCTCACTGCCAGCATGTTTGCATTAATCCTGTGGGCATTTAATCCGGAATTACAAGGACTAAATTGTTTTTTTAGTTAATACATATGCTTTGAATAGAGTCTCGATGGTCAACAAAGTCGTGTCTGGAGAGTTCAGGACAGTGGTGGAATACTCCCCTGATTATCGTCCACCATAGCAGCCTGACAAACCTGAAGTTATGGTATAAGGTTCTCTTTCAATTGATAACCGGACCCTTTTGGTAGTCATCCTTTTCGGGCTGAAATCACAGTGGTACGTCTAGTGGTGTACACCAGAGTTATCCTCCTCCTCCATAGACTTTTTGATTTTAAATTTTTAGCTTGGAGATTACACCTTGGCTGATTCGTCTGCGAGTCTTTTAGAATCCAAACCCTTCCTAAAATAAAGGTTTGTGCACGCCATTGAATATATCAACTAGATTCTAAGCCCATCAGTGTTTCCCTTCCTTTTACAGATCTCTGCACATACTTTTGAACATGATAATATCTTGTCGCATACGGCAAGGCTTTCTATTAATTGTCTTTATATTCCCTCAAAACTTCTCTGGCCAGTGTTTCTGCTTGATTGTTCAGAGAGACAACAACAGAGTACACCTAATCTCAGATGAACAGGAGTTTTTGACCATCCCTGGATTGCACCCATGTAATAAATCATTTGATACGTGTACGGTGAGCAATTCCGCAAAACATCCGCCGACTCTGTGCCAACAGGATAACACTGTGCATTAAGGCAAGTGGTAAGTCAACAGATTCTTATTTATTTATTTTTTTTTACTCTTGTTGTGTTTACTGAGAGCAACTTTAAATTTCTATGATACTGTTGACGTTTTATTTTCATGTGCGTTACATCTACCGATATTTTCATCCCCTTTCAATAACTCCTGATACGTTTTTTTTTTAATGTTTTAGTGTATTTCATATTCTTTCCTATATATTTATATTTAGTAAATTACTTAATATACCAAACCAATTATATATATATATATATATATATATATATATATAGCATTATCTTCACATAAATATAATATATTTATTATTAATTTATCTTATACGATTATTAATTACACTTATTAATTGATTGTTAGTTACGGTTACAATACTTATATATATAATTATTAATTACAAGTATTAATTTAATACTATTTATAATTGATTTCACACAATCGAGAAAAAATTCATTGTATGAAAAAAAAGAGTAAAAAATATAAATATATATCCGATAAAAATGTTTTTATGTTATTTTATTATGATTTTTTTCACACAAGGGGAATAAGATATTTTATTTAATAAATCAAATTTCAGAAACATATTGTTGGGAAAGAAACTATAGCAACTTGATACAATTTGTATAATTATTTTAATCACGCAGAAGAAAACATTTTTAAGACAGGGTAGTGAATTATTTTCTTTACTTTTTGTTGCATTCTTCCAAAAAATGTTTTGGTACTTGTAAAAAACAAAACAAAAAAATTCAGGTTGCAATATTCTTTTAACTTTTTGAGATCATGATATTGTAATGTCAACGCATCAAAAGTAACCACTTTGTAAGATAACATTTGCCAATTATTTTTCAAATGAAATATAAATTCACCTTTTAAAAATTAATATTTTGTGTAGTACTGGGCAATTTTAAAAATATCTAATCACTTAATAAAAGAAGAAAAGACAGAATCGTTATCTAAATTGTGACATGAGTCTGAAATTGAAATGTAACATAATGAAAAAAAAGAAACATTATAATGGAATTTTTTCATCACCGTAATTGGTGTTGTTGTTTGTATGTGGTGAAGCAATAATCTCGCCTTCATAATCATATTTGGAGTTAAAATAGCTATTTAATTACTATAGATATATATTTATAATACAGAAAATCTTAACATAGAATCTGAAGTTATTTCTAGTGAAACTGAAAATTGGTTGAGTTGGAGTAAAGAATTAAATCTTAAAAGTATTTAATATAATGAGTTTTAGATTCTTTTTCAATAAGAAAGGTTTAAATAAATAGAACAATGTAAATAAGGAAAGATGAAATTAACGTTATAGAAAAATCATGAATGGTCATATAAAACAATTGTTTTTCAATAAAATTCTAAAAAACGAAATCATTCAAGATATTAACAAATGTATGAGAAATAATAAAAATTAAATGAATCAATTAAAATACATTATATATCTAGGTATATCTAATTTCTCCATACATCTGAAAAATATTGAACTATATTCGTATTTTATGAACAAATTAAAGAATTTCTTTTAGTTATAAAAACTAAATCACGCATTTGTGCAAAACTAAAACAATTATTTGAATGAAGAGAATTTGAATGCTCTAAGCAATCTGACAAGAAAATGAAAACAAAAACTCTCAAATTTCTAATTAAATAAGTTTTTTTTTTAAAAAAAAAATTATTACTGCATAAGAGGATATGGAAAATCTGAAAAACTGATTGCAATACGAAATATTTAGACTTTGAATCCGTACAAGGAAAAAGTTATGAAAAAAAAAATAGAGAAAACAGATTTTATTATTTTTAAATGTTTCATAAAAGAAATCTCTAATAATAAAATTCAACATTTTTTGTGAACTTTAAAATTTAGAACTAATCATACTCCTCAAGAAATCTTCTGTTAGAATTACGAAAGTACTCAAAATTCCCATCCAACCTTGCTGCTGCTTTAAGAGTTAATGATACACACTTTGGAGAATATTGCATAAGAAAATGATAAAATTAAGTGGACAGCATTCCCGTCTGAAGGTCAGGTATGAAACTCAACTGGGTAATGACTCAAATCAGAGCAGAGTGGTTTGAATGACAATGAGTTGTCATGAATTTTAAAGTAATGAACCACAATGAGCAATGAAGTTTAATTTTCAGAGTGGAGTAATTTGATTTAAAATCAATGGTTATGCTTCGATTTTATTAAGGCGTAAATCAGAGAACATACAGCATTCTAGATAGAAAACAGCTTTTCATTAACCTAACTCTTGAACCTTCAAATTTGTTTATTAAGTTTCTTTATCAAGGTTCCTATCACAAGTTTTATTCATGAGATTTATACACAAGGGCATTCAACTTAGAAAAAAGATATATTCATGCAAGGTCTAAGTAAACAGGGATTCAAGGTTCAGTAGCTAGTTCAAGCAGTTTCATTCCATGTTTTAACCTTTATTAGAGCTAGTTTTAAAGAAAAAAAGGGTTTTAGGTGAATGGAATGGAATCTTACTGCGACACTTTAATATTATGAGTATTGCAATAATACTTTCGTCAACGCAAAAATTTCAGCATGAACTTCTATTCATTTCAAAAATAATCTTTTAACTATATTCTCGAATCAGTTTTTTTTTCTTCAATATTTTATTTCATAGTCATCCAGATTTATGTTAAAAGAATTTTTCTACTAATTTCAACATGGTATAGGTATTTTTAACACACCACATGAATTTTACTTGATAAAATTTCTATTCTGACTTAGCGTAATTTAACGGTAGAATAGATTAATTTCATAACGGTCTTTTGATAAATACAGTCACGTGTTCTCCATTGAATTCGAAACAGAAATTCGATTTATACTTATTCTATTTGTAAAATTTAGATAAAATTGCTAATTTGATAATTGCAAAAGATGTTCAAATTTTAAAATTCTTTAAAAAGTTTTTTAAAATTAAAAAACTATATATATTCTTATATTAAAAGTGTATTTTTAAATTACGAGCATTTTCGTCACCTATATGCGTTATTACCATCGACACATGTGTAAGTTTTAAAAGAAAGCTCCTGAAAAAAACCGAAAATTGGCAACAGCGAAAAGCATAAACTGATTGGCTTAAAACACGTGATTGCAATTATCACTTGACCAAATGATGTCACATGAATTTGGTCCATTGAAGCTACACTAAAAGTACATTGGTGATGAGCCTCGTAATATTTAGCCTAGGGGTGGCCAACGCGTGGCACGCATACCACAGGGTGGGACGACGGAGTTGTAGCAGCGGCATGAGAAGACTTGCTGAAAAGTTTTTTAAAATTTTAAAAAGACAATATATAAGCATTATTTACAATTTTGTTGAAGTGAGGTTTTGTTTCAGACAGAAAACCCCAAAATTTGGATCAAAATATGTTTGTGAATAAATGTTTTCCGCTTTGAACATAATAAAATAAATATCTCACTCAAAACTAGCTTATGGGCATCAATAATATTCTAATTTTGTCCGCATTTGTGACAGTTAATCCTAATATAGATGGCTTGTTAAAAAAAAAGTAGTAATTCAAAAGTCCCATTAAGCAAATACTGAGCTTTCAATCATTATTTTGTGAATTAAACTATTCAAGTTACTGATTTTTATTTTATACCTAACCTTATTGATAGAACTTGTAAAAAGTTTATTAACAGTAAAACCTAAATTTGTACTTTTGTCTTATTTATTATATTATTTTTAAATTTCGACTATATACTACATAGACTTGCATTGAAAAATGTGCCATTTGCGTAAAAATCTCATAATAATCTCATAAGTGATATTTTTTCACTTTTCCATGTTTGTTTGTTGGAAAAGTTGGAAGTGTCAAGAAATAATCATTTTTTTATCACAAATAGTGACACTCTTTCCAAAAAGGTTGACCACCCCTGATTTAGACAGTTCAAACGAAAGCCTGAGTTTGTGCCTCACCCTCCTAAATTCTTCACTATTCCACTTTAAAAAAAATGTTTAATATTTTACGGAATTTAACAATTCTAATTTTATTGCATATTTTCCATTGACACAACTTTTTTTAAATGAATATGTGGAAGAACATGTAAAATCGCACTCAACCATCATGAACTTGAGTCGGCTGAATATAAAGTACTAAATTGAAACCTCTCTGTGATAGCACTACTAAAATCATCTGTTGATTTGAAAAAATTAATTCGATGAGTTTAGAATAGGAAATTGTGTAAATAAAACTGCTGTTGGAATTATTGTTGTTGGTGACCTGACATGGGGAGTTCTACAGGTTACTTCTACATCAAAAACCCAGAATTTCTTTCTACAAGTGTGACACATTATGCAAAGCTTTTAAAATATAATACATTCACGCCGTTAAAGCAAATGAATGATGTACAGACATACAAACGTTAATGAAAACATAAAAAATTAAAGTTATTTATAATTCATTATTAGGTTACACACATACACACAGCTACTGAAATTGATCTCGAAGTTCTTAGTGGCATTTTTTACAAATCATTGAGGACAGGAATGACAACTTTTTTTGACAAATTAATTGCGGCCTTCCTTTCATCAAACCTTCACCAAATTCCTTTTGCTACGCAGCAAACAAAATCTGCGTAGTAAAAGAAATGAATGAAATATTTTTTATAAAGAAAATTGACCACGTACAAAACGAAAAATATCTAAAAATAGATTTTAAATGTATTTATAATTGAAAAAGTAACTTTTTTCCCCTATATGATGAGCATTAACTGTAATCAAAACGAAAAATTTAATTTATCATATAAAACTGTGAATTACTTTCCATATAACAAATGAAATATATTTACATATTTAAACTTAAAATTATATATATATATATATATATATATATATATATATATTGTTCTTTTAGAATTTTTTTTCTATATATAAATTTACCCTCGAATATCAGAAGCTTTTTTGCTATTATATGTAATATAAACAGTTTAAAAAATAGTAGGTTCTTAAAATAATTTTAGATGTAATCTTAGTACTGACGTGAGTTAGGTCTTTTCAAACAATAATAACAGTATTTAAAATTTCCAAAAACAGTTAGGAAAAGAATTCATTTATCTTTTTAAAATCTTGGCATTTTTTATTGAATATCTTCCTAGTATAAAACGGGCCTCACAATCACATTTATCTAACGAATATCATTAAAATAAAAGAAAGAATTTGTTATCACATCAACAATGAAAAATATTTTTCAATCATAGAAAAAATCTCTATTTTCTTACTATACAAATATTTCCAGATTAGAGAAAAAATAAAATACTTGATTTACAAATATCGATCTTCAGTTTTAAATAAAAATTATTTAATGTAATGATTTAAAATTTTAATATTTATGAATAACTGATGAGAAAATCCTTTTTTTTTTTTTTAATTTTACTTTGATAACGAAATTGAACATTTTATTTGTCTAGATTTTTAAAGTTTAATTTTAAAAACTAAACAGATTCCGCTTTAAATTTGTTTCTCTCTCTCCTACTGGTTCAAAATTATGAAGTCCGTCGCCAATAACCATCGTATTGCTTTATTGTTCAACGTAAATGAACACTCCTCCCTTACTTGCTTTTAAAAATAGCTTAAAATTTTTTTTCAAACATATTTTCAAAAACGACGTCAAAATTTATTAGTACTATTGAAAACAAAACAGTTGTTGACAACGTATTGTAAAAAATGAAAAAGAATAGATAAAATAATACTGCCTTTTAAAAATTAGAAAAGAAATACAAAATCGACAAGTGCAGGAGACAAATTAATAAATATAAGAAAAATAGCGCCATTGGAGGAAATCTTAAGAAACCTTCATAGCTAAGAACTCAGAAGTTTACTTCGATGTATTCATTCTTAGTGAAATAATAAAAAGAAAACCTACTCGAAAATGGTGAAATTTTTATCAGGATGATATAAAATGGCCATACGGAATTTTACATTATTATCGATGGCTTTATGATTACGGAGAAATATGAAGAGGCAATCCTCCTCAAGAGCCTTACGGGTTGCAATAAATGATCATGAAAGCTTAGAGGATACAAATGCCCAAAAATGTTACCTCGCAATTTCTTTAAAGTCAACTATATAGCAAATGCAGTGATATATCTTCAGTTGACGTATTTAAATCCTATTGAGAGAAAAATTTTAATACTTCTATAATTGTAAGATTGAGTCAAAGTAATTTAGCTTACAACTTTGTAATTATTGAAGAAGGTACTTCAGGTGGATATATTTTGCTTACTCGAAGTAAGTATTGGGAAAATAATTCAAGCAAAAAAACCATACAAAAGCATTTATTTAAGTGTATTGCATTCTTTTTCTAGATTTTAATCTCCAACTTTTCAGGATTTTTTCTTAATTTTTAGTGACGTGTATTTAAAAGATATGTAAAAGCTCACATTCAGATATAAAAACATAAAGATTCTGGAATACAGTGTTATTAGATAGGAAATAAATTTTTATAGCTTGATTAAAGTGTAAGAATATAACGTGACCTTCAAAATTGAATCGACTCCCTGAGTGATTTATTGCTAATGTTTACATTCGACTGATCACATCATTAGTGAAAAAGTACTGCAATTTTTCATTGCAAAGCCACTTTAGAATAGTATTTTCAGAAGCTTATCTTTCGGTTTGCATTTTTGGATACTATTTCAAAGTACTCAACTCCAGATTATAAATTCAAGATTCCAAATCTCTATTTTGCGTTTTTCTTCAATTGGCCATTGTAATGAAATAAGAGACATTTTAGCATTTTATCATGCTTACAATCAAATCATTTGGAATAATTAAGATTGACCTTTGAAATTCTATCAACAAAAGTGCACACTGGTGACGCATCAATTTTCAAAGTACAAAATTGCATTGTAATCTTGAATTGTTTTTAGAATTAGTTTTCTTGTAACATTCTTCGTAATGTGTTCCAAGATTTTCCATGGAAAACCTATGTTTCTAAGGATAAAAATAATGGGTATTTCCTGTTTCAGGACGTGATCCTGTTTCCAATTTGAATCTTAATTTGATTTAATACCTGCGGTTAAACAAGATGGAAATACAAAGACCACAAAAGGCCAAGATGCAATTTTTACTTTCTCGATTAGTAATTCTCAAGGATACTATTGCTATAAAAGAAATACTTATTCAATTTTTCATTATTGAATTTTCAAAGGAAAACAATCTGTTGTTTAAAGCTGACAAAGCGATTCTAAATCACACAGCTTCGTAAATACTCTAATATTAGTTTTTAAAATATGCATTCATTTAGTAAGCATATACTTATACTTTTAAAAGATTCTCAAAAAGAATTACTGAACATGAAGACCTATAACTATATATATATACACAGAGACAGAGTGCGAAATTCTGAAAAACCATTGAATAAAAGATGTTATTAAGGAATTAACGAGGAAATGCAATGTCAAACGCTATTTTTGATGTAACAATTTAAGCCTCTAGAAAATGAATGGCTACGACTGAGATAGTGAAATGTCGTAGAGTCATCATTAGTTTAAATTTTTGTGGTTAGTATTATTGAAGTATGACCATATATGCACTAGAAGCACCAAAAATTCTTAATCTTACACACAATTATAAGTTACTCGTATAATCAAATTTCGACCCATTTTTAAGAGACGTGAATTTCTAATAGAATTAACATCGCACATAGTGTTGAAATGACCAGAATCATTGACTGATAAAATGTGCCAGTACCAGCCATATAGACGCATATTGTTTCCGTTAATGCAGCATTTGAAAAAACAGTAAAAACAGTGTAATACGGCAAATATAAAACGTACGTAAGACGTCGTTGTACGAGTTCGATAAAAATAGTCCTGCAACTGTAGCATATAGTAGAATATGTCAAGTGTAAGGAAGAAAGACACAGCTGACGACAAAACTTAGCATTAATGGTTTCGGAATTTCAATGGAGGCAGAAATTATCAAAAACAAGCAATGTGTGCACGTCCTTCTCTGATAAAGAAAAGACTCCTGATCAAGCCAAAAAACCAGTCCGAATTCAATCGCATCAGAATTAGTCGAAAACAATGTTCATCGGACAACAGTAAAAACAGTTCTACATTAGTTGACAACAAATCAACGATACGGCTGAATCGTAACCTTGTTTCCTTACTCTCAGTACAAAACTGGGCCATTCTTGGAACGGATTCGAATATAGAAGAAAAGTTGGTTGCGTACTTTACTATTAGGCATAGACGAACTGTGTGTCAGCTATCTAAATTTCCTGCATCAACATCGGAATCAGAACTAGATTCCAAGAATCTTTTGTTGCGTGTGATGTGATGCGTGGGTACAATGTACTGGGAATTTTGCCGCTTAAGAAAATCAGTAACATCAACTTTTACTGTCTGCAATCAAGAAGACTCATGATTCGCTTTGGTCGCGATGATGTTTAGTGGCATCAATCGGCAGGATGTTAATTTCCATCACGATAACATGAGGCTCCATGCTCGTCAAGAATAACTAAGTTTGATTTGGATCAGTGTTTCTCAAACTGTGGGGCGCCCCTAGGTGGGCGTGATAACTCTACAAGGGGGCGCGAGTATATCGAAAAGTCGAAAACAAAAGATTTTTTAAAAAATTCATAATTTACTGAAAGGAAGCAAAACAAAATACATTCTGACCTCATAAAATACAGGTCTACAATGATATAATACACTTTATAAATGTATCAGTACTACACAATGTGTTTCATAATTAATTTAACAGTACTAAGTTAAGAACAAGTTTAATAATTACCAGTGACCCTATGAGAAGATCATAAAATTATATACAAAATTTAATAATTTTGATAATTTGTATGATTTATAATTAAAGTCGTATTGTAGCTTTACGTCAAAGTATATTATTATTGAATTCAATACATTGTTATTGTATGGAGGGGGGCGCGATGAAAATTATGATTGAAAATTGGGTCGCAAGTATAGAAAGTTTGAGAAGCACTGGTTTGGATGATTTTACCTTCTCATCCTATTTTCCTGACTTCGTGTCTAATGTCTATCAGTTATTTCGTGTATTGTGTGTGTGACTACCTTTTTCCAACAAAAATAACTTTGACGATTTTCAAAACTGCCATGCAAGGCTTTTTTAAGTTCCATGTTTTATGACTACTACCAATATAAAAATAACGTCCATCCAGAATGAGGGGGAAAGGTTAAAGATATTAATGGAGAATATGCACAATCATAGTCCCTGCATATATTGTACTCTTTGCACTTCGTTGTCACAAAAATGACAGAACTTTTCCATTCATCTAATACAAAAAAAAAAGTATGTGTTTCTGTGCACTCACATGCAACAAAAATTCCATGAACGCAAGAAAGAAAAGGGTGTATGACGAGAGGTATCGAAAATAGAATAAAAACCACTAAGGCATTCCCCACGGAGCTATTCAATCTCATTTTCCAAAGACAACAAAACTTATGAGAAAAAGTAAAGATTACTCGGAAGCTTCGTAGATCAATTCAAGGTATTATTGGCAGATGACGTTTTTGTGGGAATGCCTTTTTGGGGGATATGTAAGACAGAAATAATGGACATCAGAATGCTTTCTTTTTAGAAAATTTATAGAGCAGTTTCAATTAAATATAGCACATATATTTTTTATTCATATGCTCTGACAGGCTCTCCCCCTTGACAAAACAGGAACTCGAATCAAAGACTTCATTTAAGCATCAATAATGCTGAAAATTTCCACCAAACATGGGTATTAAACTACCGCTGTTTTGAACAAAGAAAATACAGGATGGTCCCAAATTCATGGTACAAACTTTAAAGGTAGGTACAGGACATTATAACAATCATTTATTGTATAGGAATACATGTGCGCAAGTGACGCGGTGAGGCACAAATACAAAAAATAAGAGACGAAAGAAAAGACAGTGTTTATTGAGAGCGTCATTGAGACAAGTGTAATATTTACACAATAACTGTTCATAACTGTTCAGCACATGAGCTGCGAAGTCCAGCTTCAACGCACATTGCTGTATTACCCGCTGGAAGTAGCAGAAAATAGTTTGCCGGATAGAAAGCTTTTACTCGCTAAAAATGGAAGAGGTGTAAGCAATTTTCGTTTAACACTCCACAAACGGTTTGATGACTCACACTTACACGATGAACAACAGCTCTTGTACTTTACTCGGGTTTATCAGCCACAGCATTCAAGATGCTTTCTTCCAGGCTTGGACCGCGTACAGCTCTTCGTCGACCAACACCAAGTCTGGTCGCCAGGAACGCACGCGTTTCACGAAGTTGACGATGCAACCGCAGAAAAATTCTGTGATCCAGCATTCGTCGATCAGGAAACTACGCGTGATACATTCGTAGTGCAGCTGTACCATTACCATGCGCACGCAATGCATGTCTGCAGTTTCTGCATACGTAAAGTCTCCCATCGTAGACGTCAGCACATTTAAGAATGGCTCTTTCCCATACTGAGATGCATCATGTTGAACGGCGATTAGACATGCACTGCCCTCTACTGGTAACACAGCCAACCGATAACAGCATCTCTCTTTTCTTTTATTTCCCCTGTTTGCGCCTTTTATCCCGTCTCTTGTACCCATACATTCCTGTATAATAAATGATTGCTACAATGTCCTGTATCTACCCTTAAAGTTTGTACCATAAATTCGAGACCACCCTGTATTATTTAACTTGAATGGAAGTAGAAGTAGTTCAGAGATAAGGGTATAAACATCATTGAATGTGTGTGGGGCATTTAACACTCGATTAGTGGGGTTTTCTTGTTTTGTGAAAACCCGCAATGTGAAACAGTTATGGCTGCTGCTGGGTAAGACATACTAAACTTGTAAGTCTTAAATGAATGAATGAGGTTTTGGCAACACAATTAAAAAGCAACAAAGGGGGTTTGGGGACAGTCCATAATTCGAACCCTCGAGACAAAGAAAAAAGTACCAACACAGTTCACCGGTTCATATAGCCAACAAAGAATGAATTTATTATATATTTTATAAATTTTTAAAAAATTAAATAGAATTTTTTTTTTTAAAATAAACTAAAAAAATTTGGTAATACATATTTTTATATATATATATATATATATATAAATCGCCTTATAGGTTTATATTATTTTTTGGGCATACCATCCTGTAAAACCTGTCCCGGGGGCCCCAAGCTAGAGGTGTGGGATTATCAAAATGATGAGACATAATAATTTTTTAAAAAATTTTTTTTGAATAACTTATTTACTTAAATTTAATTTGAAATTTTAATTAAAGGGAGCAAGACCAAATTAAATCACGTATTCCCAAATCAGATCACGCAACAGATCCTTTTTTTCAATTATGTTTAATACTTTCATCTAATTATCTTTTTAAATATTTCCCCGATCTCCCTTTTACCTAGAGAAATTTCATAAACTTTATATATGAAGATTCCAATTCTTTATTTTGGCTTTATTCTTTCCAAAAACTTTTACTGTTAACTCTTTTACGTAAGATTTCCCCAAGTTTTTTCCCCTATCGATCAGAATAATTCCAATATTATTCCCCAAACTTGGCCCCCTATATCAAGGCTTGCCACGCATATCCTTGCCACGCATATCTTTTATCAAAGCTTTATCCTTTTATAGTTACCCCATTTACATTATGATCGTTTACTTCGGTTTGGGGTTTGGGAAAAATTTTGCCATTAACGTGGCCGTCAAAAGAAATAGGTTTTTAACGAAAGCCCAGAACGTCACAACCCCCAAAAGAAAACGTGATTTACTTAAAGGGTTTCAATGCCCTTTTAAATTTCGTGTCTAAATTTCCTATTTCTAAATTTTTTCCTTTTGTTTTATTTAAATTTAATCTTAAATCCTCATTTTTAAATTTTTAATTTTAAATTTATTTCTTTTAATTTTTTTGAATTTAATCTTAAAATTTTAACTTTTTTTAATTTCCCAAATTTTTCTTGATTTAATTTTCATTGAATTTTAATCTTAATTTTTAACTTTTTTAATTTCCAAAATTTATCTTATTTAATTTTTATTTCATTTAGAATTAAATTTTTTAATATTCAATTTAAATTTTAAAATCGTGAAATAAATTTTTTATCCAATAACTAGGGCCCAAAATTAATAAACGTTTTTTATCCCCCCCTCACTTTTTCTTTTAATCTTAAAATTTTTATACACTTAAATATTCTAAAAGAAAAATTCTGGGTGCGAGACCCAATTTTTTACTCTAACACTTATATGGAGCTGGCTTTCGCCCCTTTTGTGAATATAATTGATACTTTTCAAATTTTCAGGGGACCCCGAAATAAAACTGTTTGAGTCTCTATTTCCATAATATTAATCAATTTCACAATTATATATTATTTATATATACAATAAATTTTATCTCCATCCCACATCTGGTTTCAAAAAAAACTCCCAATGACCCGGGCAGGCGTTATTATTATTGTTAGTGCCCTGACTACGCCGGTTTCCCTGAACCGGGATGCCTCATAATACGTAACAATACAACAACATATATATATATCACATATTATACAATTACAAACATTTTTCAATAAACTATTATAACAAATAACCAAAGGAATTTTTCGATCTCACGAAGTCATACATCGAAGAAAAACAAATGTGTGATTACAAATTTTTTCCCAAAAAAAATTTTTAACAAGTCAAAAAGTTCCAAAATTAAAGAACACTCATTGTAGTGTTTGACTTGGCTTATAACTTTAAGCACCGCCTGAGACTTCCTTCTTTGTAATTCTTCCGACCACTTGTTGAAGATCATAAAAATGAAACAATACAACCCTGATTTTTATATTGTTTTCCCCACATTCACGTTCAACGATGAGGTGTCATCACTCTTCTTCCTCGTTGTACTGGAATTTCTTGTTGTAAGGCTTGTAATCTCCTTGTCGTCCTTTTCCTTGACTTCCCAACTGTGTCCTTGGGTGGTCGGGGTTCTTCTTTTTCTCCGTCGGCCTTGCTGTATCTTACTTCATCTGTAACTTCAGTGCACTTCTTTTGTTCCTTTCCTTCTTCTAGAAATAGTACTATGACATTTGTCCTTTTATTATTATTATTATTACCCTTCTTTTCCACTTTTTTGTGGTCCACTTGCCCCCGACACACCTGATCTTTTTAAAACCTCATTATATTTAAACCTTTTTTTTTTATTTTCATTCCCAACTGAACTAGGTAGTGATCCCGACCAGTGATTTGTTTTATGGGTCCTCTCTGTATTTTATATTGATTTGATTGGTTACCAATCCTTTTTGCCTCTAACCACGTTTCCCCCGCAGATTTTTCTTTCCCATATTGTGACTCATTTAATCCTGGTGTCTTTTTCCGAAGTAGAGTTTCCTGACTTGATCTTATACTATTTGGGATACCTGTTCCTAATTTCGACCCGTCACATTTCCTATGACGATATATTCTTATTTGATCTACGTTAACTGTTAATCTTTTTTTCCTGATTTCCATATTACAATATTATTAAAATTCTTAACTTCTAAGACTCTAAAAAGGGTCCCTAAAATTTTTTGTTTAAATTTAGCGCATACTTTGTTAGCTGCTGAACTTAAAAGGGGTTTAAAAAGCCCCAAATCATTTCCCTTTTTTTTTATGTTTTTTTGTCTATTATAATATTTTTCCCACCTTTCCTTTTTTAAATTTTTCTTACTTAGTCTAGTTTCCCCTGAAAAACCCCTTCTATTTTTTTGGGATTTTAAATTTTTGAACTTTCCGATATCGTAACATTTTTTGAAATGAGGTAATTCAATTTTCGACCTAAAATAATTAAAGGTGTTTTTCCCGTTGTTTCATTCACCGCTGTACGAAAAGCGAAAAGAAAACCCTCACGTAAAAAGCCCCAAGATCGTGTTGATCATTAACAAAATTTTTGCAATCATTTGCACTATATTCGATTAACTTTTTTCAGTCCGTTTTTGCTTGTGGTCGATATGCAAAGTCTTCACATCCCTTTTGGGCCTAATTTTTCCCCAAGTGCTCAAAAATCTCTGATAAAAATTGGGACCATTACCTTTATTAATTTTTTTTTTAAGCTCCATAACGCGATTAAAGTTATAAAAAAAATATCCCTTTATACGAGATGGGGCCCTTTTTTTAAGAGGTATAATTTCAGCCCATTTGCTGAAATGATCGGTTATTACTAAAATATAGGGTTTTACCCCATTCTCTTTATAGGATAGGGCCCTAACAAATCTAACGTCACTATCTCATTCGGGATAATTCGATATAAATTGGATTTAATCGACCAGCTGGTAACGCGTTTTTTTAAGTTAAACCCTTTGGGACCCCCTTAAAGTAGAGACATATTGATCAATAAATTTTTATGTACGGGAAATAACAAACGTCCCCAATTTTTTTGATACGTTTTAAAAACTTTCCCTAAGTGTTTCCCGCGATTTGGGTTGGTTCAAGGGGGTTCCTCATTATTTCATTCCAAAGATTTTTGGGAAAGTATACACGCATTTCACCTAATGATTGGGTGTTTCCCCATAAAATAAAAACCCCTTTAATTTAAACGAAAAAACGTGGGACCAAATTTCACATATCGTTTTCATTAACCGGGGTTTTCTTCCGGGTTTTTTAAATATCTTTTATAGGACCTAATTCTGGGTCATTTTTTTTCATTTATTAATTGTTCCTGGGAAATAAGTACCCAAAAATTTTATTATGGCAAATTAATTTTATCAACCCAAATTTTATTTTTCCCATGCTTTTTTTGGTAAAACTGTAGCTACCATATTTAACTTCATTTCGACCCATTAACAAATTTTCCTTTTCCCAAAAACCAAAAAGGGGAATTTTGAATTTTCAACGATTTCGATCAAAATCTAATACGATTTAACCCTTTTTTGAAAACGATACCCAGGGTACATGGGTTTCCCAAAACCTTTTAGCACAAAAAGACCAACTTTCGGGTTTTCTGATTTAATTTTTTTCTACAAAACCCCCGTTTTGGCATTTCGAACCCTTTTGCCGTTATTACCCCAAACTCGGGATTTTTTAATTTGGGTTATAGAAAAAAAATTTTCTATATACTTCTTCCATTTTAAATGATTTATCTGCTCCGGTGTCCCAAAAAGGCCTTTAAAAAATGTTTATTTAAAAATAGGGAAAGGGGGAAGTTCTCGGGTGATATACATATCGGAGAAAGCCAATTTTTCTCTTTTCGACATCCCTTTAGGTTGATCATTAACTTTTTCAATATTTTTAATCGTCCCCCTTTTCGTCCTATCGCCCCCGATTGGAAAATTTTTTCCCCGAACCCTTATTTCTACGGTCCCCTATTAAAAATTAATTTTCCCCTTTCGAAAAGAGTAACCCCTGTTGCTGAATCTCTGATCATTATTATGGGAAACCCCATTCCTCTCGAACCCCTATTATTTTGCCTTTTTTTTCTCTAAAACCCCATTTCTTTTTTGTTATTTTGGGTTAGCCTTATTTCCCGAAAATTTCCCCCAGTTTCTACCATTAAAGCTTCAAATTTGGGATCCTATGGGATTTTGACCTGTCTTTTTATATTATCGTTTCTGATAACCCCCTTTTTAATTTGCAAGGGGAAAATTTTCTTCGAATTTAGCCAAAAACTTCTAAAAATTGTATCGTGTTTTGTGGATTTTTTGACTTCCACGTAGTCCATCTGTTTCAGTCGAACAAAATATGATCCATAAGTCTGCGGGGGACTTTCCCTAATTCTAAACTTCTTTTATTTTATAATCTATACACAAAATCAGTAGCATCCTGATTTCTTCCCGGGGATGCTTAAAATTCCGACTGTAGTTTTTTCTTATTTTGACGGGAAAACCCTTCCAATTAGTTTTGAGTGAAAAAACCCCGTGGGATTTTGCACAACAACGAACCAAATATCGAATACCAATCTTGACCCCCTTCCCCTGAGATGACTTTTTAAGAAAGCACATGACAGAATTGGGATTTCAAGTAACTGTATGTTGTTATCTATACATTTATAAACTCTGAATGCTCCCCTTGGTACTTTGGTAGAATTTACTTCCACCACTTTACCTAACCCAGAATTAAAAGTTCGGATTGCGACAAAAAGCCATCCTGTATGCCCCATGTCGTGCCGGTTCCGGTAAGCTGAGGTGGGATTATCAAAATGATGAGACATAAAATTTTAAACAACTTTTATTAAGAATAACTTATATTTTTAAATTTAATTTGCAATTTTAATTAAAGTGAGAGTCAAGCCCAAATTAAATCACGTATTCAAGTCAGATCACCAACTAGATCCTTTATCTCAATTATATTTAAATAATACTATTCATCTAATTATCTATATTAAATATTCCCTTTTTGGCCGATCTCCTTTTTTACCTAGAGAATATTTTCTATAAACTTTTTTATATGAAGATTCCAACTTTTTATCTTAGGGTTCTATTCTTTAAAAAATATCGGACTGTTAACTCTTGATCTGTAAGATTTCCACTAAGTTTTGTCCGCTATCGATCAGAATAATTTCCAATATTATCTCTAAGCTTGGGGTATATCTAGGCTTGCCACGCTATATCTAAGCTTGCACGCTTTTTATCTTATCATCAAAACTTCTATCCTTTTTTTAAATATATTCCCCTTTACATATTATGATCGTTTATCTTTTTGGTATTGGGTTGGAAAAAGTTTTGCCATTAATCGTGGGGTCAAAAAACATAAGGGGAATGTTAACAGAAAGAGCGAGAACGCACAGCTTTAATTTTTTCTATTATACTATCCCTTTTTTTCTCTCGCTTTATGAGTGTTTATAATCAATATTTTTTTTTTTTTCTAATATTTGATGTATCATCACCAAAGAAAAATCTACCAATAGAAATGAAAAGACATTTCTTTATTTTATAAATAAACTCAAAAAATTAGGTAATACATATGTATATATATATATATATATATACATCTGTCTCTTATAGTTATATATCTAGCTTTATCATATATTTTTCTATTATACTATCCCTCGTTCTTTCTCTCGCTTTATGAGTGTTTATAATCAATATATTTCGCTTTTTTGGTCTAATATTTGTATGTATCGATCTACCAATAGAAAATGATTTGTTTTATTACATTCTATGCTTTGAAAGGGATAAAAACCTTTTTTAAGTTTTTTTTTATTTTTGAGGTCCAGAACGATTAATATGCGTGGGGATTTAAAAAAAAGTTAAAAAAAAATTACTTCTGGGAATTTAAAATTTAAAAAAGTCCTGGGAAAGGGTTTTGCCGGCTAAAATAGCGCAAGACCCGTTTATAAATTATTTGCATGCATTCAAATTCAACACCACCCCAAAAAGTCCTTATTATAATTAAATTTAATTTGTTGCTTTTTTTGAAAGAAAATTTTTTTAGGAATTTGGAAAAAAAAATTTAAATTACTCTATCTCTTTCAAAGTTAAGGACAAAATTCATGACAGACATAAACATTTTGATAAAAAACACTGTTGCATTTTAATGTGAGTTTTTAAAATCCAATAAGCTACTGGAGTTTTTCATTATTTAAAAGGTCCAGGGTTTAAAAAATATTAATCCATATTCTTTTACTTTAACATCTAAATATACATGTAAATTCTATTCTTGAATAAAATTTTAAGTAAAGAAAATCATTGAATTTTAATTAATCCTGCTATTTAATATTAACTGTAATAAATTAAGTACCTAACAAACTCATACTTTTTTATAAAGCTAGGCAAATTTAAATTTTCCCTTTTAAACTAGATAAATAATTATTATTTTGTAACTTTATTTCTATTGTAGAATTTATCAAGAACTTACAGAGTTAAAAAACCATGAAATTTCGAATTATTTTGTCATACGATAATTTAAAAAAAAAAAAAAAAACTATTCTTTGGCTACGATATATCAACACAAGAAATGATCTTCAAGGTATTTTTTTAAATCAGATTTACCGAAATTCTTATAAAAATTGTTTTATTACTTGTTTTATTTATTGAATTTAATTGAAAAATTATGAGTTTTAACCTAAAAATGTTTTCCTTTTTCTAGAGTTTTAGTCATAGTAAAATACAGGTGAAAAAATAAAATTACAAATGGAAAAAACATGACATAAATTTCTGATTCATTAAGCCCGATTTCGAAACAGTAGGTGTAGTTTAACCCTTTTTTCAAGATCACATGAGAGATGTCGAGATAGATATTTATACGTTCAAGTCACAACTGTTGTATCGATCCATCACCTCATGAACTTCTTATGAACAAGTAATATAAAAAAATATTAAGTCAATTCCTACTTAGGTCAACAAAGAAAAATTTTATTTTAGTTACTTTTCGTTATAATTAATATAAATATATATGGTAAAATCCTAGGAGAGCCCACACCCTTTGGGGCAAACCAAAAAAGGCCAAAACCCGAACGAGATGGGCCGGGGAAAAGACAATGGGGAAGGGAAAACAGAGAGATAAGGTGGATGCGTAATGAAAATATATGTAAACACAGAAATTAAGCATTTAAGATTAAAAAAAATTAAAAAAACAGCACTTTCTTACTGCTGATCTTTTCCGATATACAGCATAGCAACAGATTTTAAAAAAGTCTTGAAGTGAAAAGTCGCTAAGTGAATGATCGTGTGAGCGCCGCCATTTTTATTCTGCGAGGTAATGGTCGAACATACCTTCGGCGTGGCTGGTGCAATTTCGAAGAAAGTGCTTTATTTTCGACCATGTTACATCATGCCGATCGTTACATTTAGGACATTCATAACTATAAGCAATCAATCCTTCTTTCATACACTATTCAATCAATTCTTTCTAACATTTCGCATTCAACAAAGTAAAAAAATTCTAAGATATATTCCTTCACACACGCAACCATTCCAGCCTGGTTAGCCAAAACAAAATGAAATTCGAAATGCCCGCCGACAAAATACGAAATTTCCAGAAATAGTTAGGTTTACCATATCTAGTGTATCAAAGTAGGGTTACCAAGATGGCACAATTATCGCCAACCCAAAATAATTCACGCCAAGGGTGTGGGCTCTCCTAGAACTGAACCTATATATATATATATACTTATTGCAGAATCACAATATTAAATGACAAAATAGAAAGGTATTTTTCTGCCAATTTTCCATTTTCCTTTCTATATATGCAGTTAGGACTATTTTTTGTTTCTTTGTGTTATACTATTTATTTATTAATTGAATTTAATTATTCTAATAAAATAGTATAGTAAAAACGAAATCACATTCTCAGAAACTAGGCCATCCCAAGTGGGATTCGAGCACTCGACCTCTGGATTAGATTTCCGACGCGCTATCCATTGCGCTACAGGGACACAACGAATGATTTTCCTTTATATATATGGTGTTGGAAAGTTTTTTGTTTGTTATTATTTATTCATTTTTTTAATTTAATTAATGAATCAATATTTGAAAAAATATATGAACATCAAGTGTCATCCACTATAAGTTTTAAAAAAAATGTATTTGAATTTGAATGGATGAATAGAAAGTGTTTTATTAACGATTGAAAATTTGAACTATATATATAGAGAGAGAGTAAGAGAGAGAGAGAGTGAATTAATAGTAGGAATTAAAAAAGCAGTAAGCATTTATGAAACTTATTTTTCGAGACAATGTAAATAGTTTTGTTCTCCTTCTTAATTTCTTAACAAATGTGTTAAAAATTACTTCTATAATTCTTAATATTTCCACTTCATATGTCTGCATGTAATTGTATCTGATTGTTTAATTTGTTTGCTGGTATATAACCATCTGTTGTTAAAGCTATGTTGCTTAAGTTGGCATCTTTTCTAATTATTTTAAATTTATGTTAGTCCAGTAGGAGAAAATAATTGTAATGAATAATCGATGCCGGTTAAACTTAATATGTAATTATCTTTTGTATATTTCGAGATATTATCATTCATCTGGAGATCTTTTTGATCATTTGAGTAATTATAAGAATAAAAGACGTCCCATGGAATAAATTTTGTTAACCTTAATTTGTTCAACTTATATACAAGGTGTCTGGGTTTAAAGTATCCAAAAGTTATGGCTTATTATTATGGAACTACCCATCAGAATGTAATAAACTGTTCATCCATTGATTGGAAAATCCTCCGAGAAATTTCAGATCCAGTTCGATCGGTCGCACGTGCGCGTATTTTTCGGCAATCGCAGACGATAAACTTGTTACACTGACTTCATTAGTAAAGATGTGGACGCCACAACAAAAGAAGCAGTGCGTAATTTGATTAACGGAATTTAAATTAGCCACCCGTGTACAGCGACGGGTTCGAACAGAATGGAATGTCGTCACTGGCTTGCCTAATAGACTTATCAAAACTCCTATAAAATGAATCACGCATACGATCAACAGTGTCTTCAATCACGAAAACTTAAGGATACTTGCCAGTTTGAGATACTTAAATTCCCGGCTTCTTTAAAGTTCTTTCCCATCGGTGGATAGATTTTGTTGTCAGAGGATGGACATTCCATTCTATTCGAAAACATCGCTGTACACGTGTGACTGGTTTAAATTACGTTAACCAAAGAACGCACTGCACCTTCCACTGTGGCATCCACATCTTTACTAATGAAGTCAATGTAACAAGTTTATCATCTGCGATTGCCGAATAATTGCCCCACATGCGGCCGATCGGACTAGACCCAAAAATTCACGAAGAGTTTTCCGGTCCACGGATGAAAAGTTTATTACATTCCGATGGGTATTTCCGTAATAATAAGCCATAACTTTTGGATACTTTAACCCGGACCCCCTATATTTCTTGAGTTCAACCAATAAGTTTATAAACAAAAAAGCAAAGAGCTAAATATTTTTTAATTTGATTATTAACTTTTAAATTATGAGCTTGGAAAATTTAGAACTTGAGGGAAATAGAATAATTAATTTGTCAAGATTAGGAAACAAATGCAGAAAAAAATACAAATAAGAATTTTTTTTCTTAAGAAATACTTTGTCTGAATTCCACGTGATAGAAAATCAAATCTGCGTAAGATACAATAGAGATAAACGATATTTTTCATTACCGGTAGAAGTGAAATTAAATTCTCCTGCGCACAAAACATTAGCCTGTCCTTTCAATTGGATCTAAAAATACATTTATGAAATGTAATTTTAGATGAAGATTAGGAAACTTAATTTTTTTTTGTCCTCCCTTTTTTAAAAGCAAACCTTTGAAAAAACTTACCCAACCGGAAAGAGAAGCAGAACCAACAGAACAAAATAAAATCATTTTAAATAAAGAAACAAAAAAGTGTCCTTCACGTATAATTAGCGTGTATTTAAATATTAACAGTACACGTAAACAACAAACAAAATAGTTCTATTTCTAAGCGAAAAGAATAACTCTAATAATATTTCAAACAAGTCTATTACTGTGGGATACGAACCTTCCTCCCACCAAGTTAGACAATGGATATATTTAAAATTTGAATTCACGCTCAATAATTTGTATTTACAATGCATCAGCGTTTTAAAGCTTTTTTTCACATTGAAAAGATTTGAACATTATCTAGATTTGAATTTTTATATATTTGCATGAACTGCTCTCATTTAATTTCCATAAATCACTTGTTGAGTTATATTTACTTGAAGGACAACGAATATTTGATAAACACCTGATTTCCTACACTCTCCGTGCAATACGTTTCCATGACATAAAAATCACCAAGGACTTATATTTGGATAAAATTATGATGAAATGCTGAGAAATAAACCAGTTTGCTTAGATTAGAAATAGTAGTTAGATTTGAAAGCAAAAATAGTACTCAATGAATTATAATTAGAGTTAAATTACTTGAAAACGAAACACACACAAAATGACGGAAGATATAAATCGTGGACATCTATTAGGTTTAAATAAATTGACAATGAACAAATCTACAAAAGTTACATATCGTAACAAATTTATACTCTGGAAACCAGAACATAATTTGGAACTAAGCTTTTTACTTTATGATTTTAAAAAATATCCTGTATATTTCATAATATAATAAAGTTATCTTACATAAAAAGAAAAACTTGAAATGCGTATGTTTCAAAATCAATTTAAAAGAGAATTAAGAACTTCTGTTTTAGATGAGAAATTTTACAGTGAACCCTCCAATTCAATAAAATGAAAAAAGAATGAGATGTATTCATTTTATGTAGATATATTTATCAGTTAAAATATATTTGCACATTTAAAAATAAAAACTACCATCACAAATTTTTAAGCAATTTTTTTCACACGCAAAAAGGAACTAATTACTATATATTTGTGCTTCCATATATTACTCTATTACAGTCTCAACTTTTACAATGCTTAAAATAATTTCGAAAACGAAAAAAAAAACTCAAAATTTAACTTTTATTATATTTTTAAAAGAAATCGTGTGATATTAAATCATATATTATATTGAAATAATATTAAAAACTAAGTGTAGTTGAATATATTAGTTCAACTTAATTGTGTTTATTTTGTAAATTGTTACTTAATCTAAAGTAAAATTTGTAATATTCAATATAAATATTTCCTAAGAAATATTTCGGATTCTAGATCACACACATTTTTATTTAAGCCATTTGTAACCATTTGTTAAATCATCTTTAAGTATTTAAAAATAAAATATTGAGAATAAGTCCTCCTTTTCTACGTGTTTTTACCTATCTTTGGTTGTTCTTAATTACAAAATTATCATGTCAAGAATGGCAAATAACTGTCATTATTTCCTACTCAACTCATTCAGGCATATCTACAATTTATCTATGCCCTTTCTAGCTCTGATTTTTCTTGTTTAAAATTCATCAATTTTCGAGCAGCGGGAGCAATGGAAAATAGCCTTTATTAACATGCGCAGTCATTTTTTATCCTTATTTTATTTTTGCTATTAGTAAAGACCTTCTTACGCGCAACAATTTTGAGTGTGTCCTCAGCCTCGTTCACTATACTGGTTAACGAGTTTCAATTTCCTCGCCCAGGAAGTCTACAGTAAAAAAGGGAATTGCGGAAGTTCAAAAAATGTTGATATATCGATAAAATAGGTTTAACTATTTCTTTGGTTATTTCATAAAAAATATGCAAATTGATTTGTTTGAAAGTACGAGAATTCTAATGATCTCTTTTAGTGTTTTATACAATTCCCCTACTATTAGTTCACAATATTCCTATTTATATATATCTTGTTCAAATTTTCATTCATTCATAAAATACTTTCTATTCATCCACTCAAGCTCAAATATTTTTTTAAACTTGTAGTGGATGACACTTTAAGTTAATACAATTTTTTCAAATATTAATTCATTAGTTAAATTTAATTAATGAATAAATAGTAACAAATAAAAATAATATTACAACACCATATATAAAAAGGAAAATCGTTTGTTATGTCCTTGCAAAACATTGGAAGCACGTTGGACTTTTAATCCAAAAGTCGTGGGCTTGAATCCTACCTGGATGGCCTAATTTTTGAGAATGTGATTTATGAATGAATAAATAGTAACTATCTAAAATAATAGTCCAACACCACATATAGAATGGGAAATCGCTTTCTATTTTGACACTTAATGTTTTGATTCTGTAGTATGTATATACATATTTATACTAACTGTAATTATTTAATAAAAAGTAACTAAAATAAAATTTTCGTTTGTTAATTTACGTAGGAATTGTGACTTTTAAAAAATTTTATATTACTTATATTTTTATTATAAAATGTAAAAAAACAGATTTCTTGCTTAATTATTCAGTAGCGTTACTTTTAATATTTCACAAAAATCTACAAAAAATTAAAACGAAAAAATTATTACTACATTTCAAAATACTTTAATATAATGATTTTTTAAAAATAGCGCATTTATCGACATTTTCTGCTAAACCCATGTTTTTCTCAATTATTTAAGCCTATATAATTAAAATTATTTTTCTATAAATCACAGTAAAAATAGTTTTAATTGTATAGATTTCAATAAATTTTTTTCTATGTTTGTTGCCATCTTAAAATAATTTTAAAGTATCACTTAAGTTTATAAAACCAGAAATTATCTTTCCTTTTATATTAACTTTTTTAATAGAAATTAGAACATATTTAACTTTACTTCTTGCAGGTAAGAACTTT
Organism: Trichonephila inaurata madagascariensis; assembly: GCA_019973955.1. Lineage (NCBI taxonomy): Eukaryota > Metazoa > Arthropoda > Arachnida > Araneae > Nephilidae > Trichonephila > Trichonephila inaurata. The sequence continues at coordinate 216,629 of BMAV01013229.1, forward strand.
TCGGAGCTGTGGTGAGATATATTGCATCTGGTTTTTAGCATTGAATACACGTGTTCGTAAGTAGTGCAAATTTCACTTATTTTCAATTCTTACTTTTTACTATAAAGGTCAGAGCAATAATTCATTAAATATAAATGATTTATAAACAGATGATAGAGCTTAACCACTCTTTTTAATTGTTTCACGCATGCATTAATATTTTAAATTCAAATAATAAATTGTAACGTTTGGTAGATCATAAATGTTGCAAATATATCAAGAAAATTTTCTTGGTTTATTTTCAATTGTCATACCTAAACACAAAACATATTAAAGGAAAAATCTGTGCTTAAATCTATTTCTTATTACTAGAATAACAATTAAAGAAATGGCTACAATATATTTATGAAAATGACACAATATCTGATCAACCTCAACAACTGTAAAAAAAAGTTTGGATATCTCAAATTAATTGAAAGAGAACCCCATACAAGGTTCCTATTAAATATTTAAACATTAAACAGAAATTAAATAAGCATTTATAAAACAACAGCGTCATTGTTCGCGTTACATTCGTTTATTATTCTTTTGTGCATGAAACAAAACTGTTGCCACTCGCAACAATACTTAATAATTTTTATTAGAATAAGAATTAGAAATAATATTTATTATCAGAAATAAATAAAATGAGCAAGATGACGTCACTGTTTTGGGATTACTTCAGATATGTGGATTTCAAGCGTGCTGCAGTTCACAATATTAGACAGAAAAAGAAAAAACTGCTGAAATTTCAGCACTTTTCTACCCATCATGCATTCTTTTCGTGGTGTCAGAAACAAGATAGTTTGCTGAAAAAATTCTGGCATTCAAATACTCCGAATGCAAATATATTCTGAAAATATATTTTACCTCAAAAAACTGTTATTTCAGTATATCATATCAAATTATTAATCTTATTCATTCAGAACTTCTTTGAATATGCCTGAAGTCAGGAATTAAAAATGATTTTTATTTTCAAAAAAAATGTTATTTCAGTATATCATATTAAATGGTTATCTAGTTCATTCAAAATTTCTTTGAATAAGCTTGAAGTTAAGAATTATTATTCTGTTTAAATGCAAATTATCTTTTCCTAGTATTTTAAACACGTCTTCTGATAAAATAAAAAAAAAAACATAAGTTGAATTCTTACATAATAGGGCTCACTTAAAAAACTGTTTATAATTTAAAAGAAAATAAAATTGAAAATTCGTAGAAAATTGCATCATTGTTTTCATTATGAAATTCCAAAACAAATAAATATTTGAAAAGTAAGAATCGAGGATTAAAGTATTAGTTGAAAATAACTGAAAATCAAAGTAGAGTGAATAAATTATAAAGAAAGTACTACTAAGAGATTAGAGAAAAGAGTTTATGTAATGGATGTTTATATAATGTCTTCTGTTTTAACACACAGAATGAGAATAAAGAAATTTAACTAAGAAAATGTTAATTATTCATGAGCTATAAATAAAAAAGTTTAAACAATCTAGTTTAAATTTTAATGATTATAAAAATATCAGATTGAAAGACATTCTCGAAACTACTTTTCTTTTTAAATCTCTTGTATTGATAAATTCAAAATGTCTCTATTATTTTTTACAAAATACTAAAGAATACGAAAAAAGATACTTTCGCTATTTTTAAGTAATTAATATTCGTTTCAAGAACTCTTAAATGATGTCTTTAGGTATAGATTAGCTTGATTTACTTTTCCAATTCGTTTATTTTACGAGTACGTATAAATCACTGCGGTTAGTTGCTCACTTAATTTGACTAAAATAAGTGTGTTTAAATTTTAATCGTCTTACATGGAAATCGAATTAAATTATCATGCCAACGAAATTTTATTTAAAACTGTCTTTGTCAAATTCGAAATATGATATCACATACATGGAGATCCCAATTTTTTCATATAAACTCGTAATGTTTCTACATTTACATCTGTTTCTTATATGGTGTCTTTAAAATTAAAAAATATTTTAAAATATGTAACTTTTTACTTTGCTATGCAAAGGAAAACTCCACTTAGTTTTTCTCTAACTGATTCACTAGTTCGAGAAGAAGTATGAATACACACAGAATTCATCAAAAAATCGCTTGATTCGGATAAAATTGATTTATATAATTGACAAAATATGCTGCTGTTTACAGAATAGTGAGAATTCAGAATATGATATAAATGTAGAATGTGATTCTTTTTCCTTACATAGCCAATTTTGGGTCCTAATATGTAGAGTGATTTAAAAAATATATAGCTTTACTTTTTGTGTTGTTACCGAACTTTTTCCAATTTTTTTAAAGATATTTAAAAGAGTATTTCCTTCAGCTATAGTTTGTGGCCGCGGTAGCCGAGTGGTATAGGTATCGGACCGTGGCTTGTCTTGTCACGAGTTCGAGCCCAGTACCACTAAAGACCCGCCGTGTAGGGCAACGTTGCACGTTAAATCTGTCGAGAGCTGAAACGTCCTCCCGTTGGTGTGGTAGTTAGGAGAGGGGGAGCCAGCTCAGGTGTCGTCCACGTCACTTGACCATGGTTCAAAATTACGTGGTCCGTCGCCAAAAGCCCTCGTGTAGCTGAACAGTGCGACGTTAATATTCAATCAATCAATCAATTCACCTATAGTTTAAATAATAATGTTCATAAAATCATTCACAAAGATATGTTCTAACGAGAAAATAATCAAATTCAGAATAATAGCTTGTACGAGTGTGGGCTTTCACGTGCATTGTTAAGTTCGAGTTGGTTTTGTCAACTTGTCATATGTCATATTGCCTGTAATTGTACTGGTAATAATCAATACAAGATACTTGAAGAGCACAATTGAGTTTTGAACATAATTGGAAAAAAAGAATCGGGTTAAGGAAACTTTTAGGGGTTTTTCCCCTTCCTCCTTTTTTTAAAACAATTTTACTTACTTTTTTAAATTTCCCAGATTTTTCGACATTTCTAAAAAAAAAAAGGGATAAAATTATTTAAAATGTTTTATTACAGTAAACGTTTTCTAACTATATCCTCATTTCGAAATATTTAATCCTTTGCGATGTTGAGGAGAATTATAGTTTAACTATAAATACTTAATGTTAGCTTATACAGTAACCTAGATAAAATGTTATTTTAAAATTCCAATATGCTTTCAGATTACTTTTTTAGCACATTTTATCAATAAAATATGAACTTCATTAGGAATTAAAAAATTTCGCAACATTTGCTGACAATCTTCAAAATTCTATTTTTGGTATCTTAAAAAGTTTTCGAATTTAAGCAAATAACAGTAAAAATGTTTTGAGTTTTCCATAATTTTTTTTGTAAAAGTTTTCTTCTCTTTAGAAGATTAAAATTTACCAAAAAAATCTTAATTAATGTATTTATTTTTATTTCAAAAAATGGGATAAAAAGGAAAATATTAAAAAAAAATTCCAGTTTTTCTTATGAAATTGTTTTTATGTTTATCGGAGAAGAAAGAAAGGACGGGATTTTTTTCCCTTTATATATAAAAAAATTACCTTGATTCTCTCTTTTGACCTTGTTATTGTAATGCAAAAAGAATACAAATAAATGTTGTTTATTTTGATAGAATAATGGGGTTAGCTCTTCGATGATTTAGGAATATTGCTGAAAAAATATCAAAGGCAGCCACAAGATTATATTTCCCTTACAAATTATTTCTCAAACTGTTTATAATTTCACTAACAAAGTGGGCAGTGAAAATATATTTGGATCAAAATTCAATAAACCATTGGGAAGGGAAGAGAAATAGTAGTTATTTAAAAGAAAAAAAACTAACGTCCTTATTATTAAACAAAAACCCTTTATGACCGCATTAGATTTACTGTATTTTTTTCAGGGGGTTTTTTTTTTTTAAATCCTCTTTCCCATTTGGGATATAAAAAAAAAAATACCAACTTTGGGAAATTTAATTGTTAAGCAAATTTAAATTTAAATTAAAGATATTCAACTGAAAAAATTAAATTATCCCCCGTTCACTTAAAAAAAATGGGGAATCTTTTTCAAAGGTCTTAAATTTAATACAAAAAAATAAAAAACCTTTAAATTTTGACATTAACTTTTTTTTTGGGGACAAAATGAAAATCCTCCCCCAAAAAGGGTCTGAAAAAAGAATTTTCCCCCTATAAAATTTTCGACTTTCCCCTAAAATACCTCATAGAACCCGTACTGCCATATACAGTAAGACCCGCTTAACGCTTTTTTCCTTAGCGATCTTTATTTCAACCCGGGGACCCCCCAAAATTGTAGGTTTCAAAATATGTACATAACATACCCAAAACAGTGTAGTTGTGTTTCTTTTTTGGGGCGGTGCTGTAGGGAAAAATTTTTTTTTCATTTGAAAATTGTTGAATTTTTTAAGTATAAATTTAGATAATCCCATAACGATTAATACAGTGAAAATAATGATCTTTATTTTTTATCATGGGTGTTAAAGAAAAAAAAAAGAAAAAAAAGCATTTCACGGAAACTAAAATGCAAGTGATTAGATTCGGGGAACATCCATCTAAAATTTAGTGCTGCTTGAGTTTGGAATTCAACAAGGCCTTTTGACAAAAGGCAGAAATTAAAACGAATAATTGAATGATCTGACTGATTTTAAAATTTTTTTTTTTTATATATATTCGTTTATATTGTTTTTTTTTTTTGGAAAAAAATTTTGGTTTTTTTTTATTAAAAACATGATTATTAAATTTAATACTTTTTTAACCATCTTTCTAACCCATTTTTTTTACATGTTAAAGTAGCCTCTTTAGGGGTTTTTGCATTACGCTCTACTCTGATGGGAAGATCCCCCCGGTAACGGGTTTTAAATATCTTGGGAAAAGTAGATTTTGAATACCGCAAAAAAATCGCAGAATATTCTACAAATGGTTATTCTACGTAATTATAAAAATGAGTGGTATTATGTACCGTCGGTCGATAAAGGGAATGTTAAATTTATATAGTACCTCTGCATTCCTGCTCATAGGGCAAACAAAAAAAAAATCCAAGGTCATCGGATTTGGATATCTTTTTGTGTAAAAAAAAACCATTTCCCGTTAAATTTTGGGGCAAGCTTCGTGTATATGGTATCAACATTGAAAATGGTATATAAACTCCCCGATACTGTTGATCCCCGACCATGCTCCCCTTTTTGACGTTAAATACAAAATAGTAGTTAGGGGTCGATCTGAGATCGATTAAGGTATCCGACTACGTTCGGGAACCGGGGTTTTAAAAAACGTATAAATGGATAATATTTATGATATTTAGAGTCCTTAGATTATAAAATGTATTTAAAAAAACGCCGATTTTTATTTAAAATGATTGTAATTTGAAAATAATGTGAATTTTAAAAAAAATAATAGTTAAAACCTCTGTACAGAGGTCTGAGCTATATACAGGAAAAAATATTTTATAATAGAAGCTTTTTTTCGAAAAAGGGCATTTAAAAAAATTTTTTTTTTTGGGAAAATATTGTTTTAAAAAAAAAATTTGTCAAAATGTCCTTAAAACAATTCTATACAGCATTCTAACCTAAGTATCATGAAAATTATCAATTATGCGCCTTTTAAAATCAGGGTTTCCCGCTAGTCGGATCCCTTAATAGAAAAATTTAATTTCTCCGGGAAAAAAAATCGTCTTTTTAATCATATATACCCTTCGATTCAGTGAATCGATATTTCCCTAAAATCGACATTGTTTTTTTCTGTTTTTTAAAAATCATAAAATTATTTACAATTTTTTTATGTACTATCTTTAAAACCGTTATATTACAGTGCTGATCGTTAAAGGGTTAATTTTTGGCAGAAAAAAAAACTCTTTTATCATCACGTTCACCCAATAGCCAATGTTCATGGTATTGTGGGATCTTTTTCCCAAACCCTTTTTTTTCGTTCCGAAACATAAGTGATAGGGGGAACCGCTTAGCCCCCATGACGACGGTTTGTTTTGAAAAGCTTAGATCCAAGCTTGGGAACTATAAGCTATATTATCTATTTTCTAAACTTTTTAATGTAACAAATACATTTAAAAAATCAATGTCTTCTTTCATACCGATACTTTGTATGGTTTAAAAAAATTGAAAATTGTAAATTTCCTGAACTAAAAAAATCCCTGATTTTACTGATAAAAGATCATTTATTATCGTATATTTCTGGTTTTTTTATAAAATGGATTTATATTTACATTGTAAATCGACAAAAAAATTGATTTTTAGAAATCGATCTTATAGACCTCGATTTTTTTTTTGAATCGATTCATCGGTTCGATTCAATCGTTTTAAAAAATCGTTTTTTTCAAAAATAATCGCCATCCCAAAGGGGAATAGTGAGTGAATAAACGTCGCATGTTAAGCTACACGAGGATTTTTTAGCAACGGACCAGGAAAGAACCATGGTCAAGTGACGTGGACGACACCTGAGCGGCACCTCCTCCCCAAAATTTACCACCCACACCCCACGGAAGGACGTTTCAGCTCTCACATATTCAGCGTGGCTCGCTCACCTACACGGCGAATCTCCAGCCACGATCCGATAAACAAAATGGAAGATTTGATTTTGAATTATTGTTCCCTCACTAGTTGATATGTTATTGTGAGACTAGTAAGATCATATGCATTCTGCCAATGTCAATAAGTATACCAATAGTGTGTATTTTGATTAAAAAAATATATTCAATTGTAGTAAGTTTTCGAATGATCCATTTCTTATAAAAATGAAAGTTCTGGCAAATTCTAAATTATTTTTAGTACAAGTAGTTCCTCCAAATCAACTTATAAAACTTTCTTGATGGACTTCAAATTTTAGTCGTAATCAAGAATACTTAAAATTATGTTTAAAAAAAGGGTATCAATATGTTTTAAAAAAAAATTTTTTGTATTTTTTCTTTGATTTTTTCCCCAGAAAAAAAAGGTTTTGGTGTTATTTGTTGTACTTTGAAGTTGGTCTTTATATTATCTTTGGAAGCCGCAAAATTTGTATATTTTATTTTGTAGTAAATAAATTCATTTTAATCATTTAATAATTTATTTAAATTGTTCCCATTTAAAAGGTATTTTAAGTGCTTTTTCAGAAAGAAAAAAAGTTGAATTGCATATTTTTTTTTCTATAATTAATTAGCTCATGAGTTAGATTTTTTTTGTCTTTAAATATGAATATAAATTTAACACAAAATAGTGATTTGAATTTTAAGTTACATTGAGCAATTTGGATATAAATAAAGGAGGGGTAGCGAAATATGCAACGTCATGAAAGAAGAGTACAAACCCCATGAAATTTTCATCGATAATATACCGTAATGGGATATAAAAATTATTAGCAATTCAGAGCAAACTCACATCTTAAAAGTCACCAATAAACTCTGTAAAAAGGGAAAACCCATAATACCGAAATTAATGCTTTCTGATTCTTTATTGATTGATTGAATATTAACGTCGCACTGTTCAAAACACGAAAAGGGGTTTTGGCGACGGACCACGAAAAGAACGATGGTTAAGTGACGTGGACGAAAACCTGAGCTGGCACCCCCCTCTAACTACCACACCACACCAACGGGAGGGAAAGTTTTTAGCTCTCGGCGGGTTTTCGTGCATCCTTTTCCCACCAGGGGGGTCTTTAGTGGTACTGGGCTTGAACTCGTGACAAGGCAAGCCACGGTCCGATACCTATACCACTCGGCTACCGTGGCCACAGAAATGCTTTCTGAGCGGTTGCTTTGCGTGAGAAGCTTCAGGATGTCTCGTTCGAGAGCATTTCGCAGTTGTTTCGATTTCCGAGAATTGTCGTCTAAAGAAAATGTGGCTTATTCTTTTGAAATTGCATGATCATGTCTGATGTAGCCAACAAGAGCTACATTGGATGTAAGAAGTAGCAATCAGCCAACGGCCCCGATTACTCCAGTTTCATCATACCAGCATACGCATAGCACTAATGAATCGCTCTGCTATATAATTAAACCTTATCTCAACAAAAATGTTCTGTTTCACGACTATGGATGTTCTCATTCCTTCTATGCCCTTTGAAGCACAATTCCAGCAAGACGCTCATTGCAATTATTACCTTTGTCTCAAAACCAGGATAGTCCTCTTGAATGCATCATTGCGTCGCCTGCAACGATGCATTGAATATGGACAACCAAAAGACACAACATTGTCTAAATAGAATCACGTTTCCTTTGACCCCATGGTTTGTTCGTAGTCTTTTTAAACCCTTGTGAGCTGTGTGGACGCTAATATTCACCATCACCCCAAACTTTTCAATGGACGAATTAGAGTCTGCATACATCATGGAGAGAGGTTGCTTAACTGTTATCTTAAGCATCGCCATATTGGTCCCGAACCTAATATTGTGGTTTATTGGATTTCTCTGCATTGCCTTTACAATGACCAGCTAGCATTATAGCCTGAGAATTTTGAGCTTGTTGCCTCTCTTTACTTCAGAGATCATCTGAGCCAATTCCAATAGGGCAATACGTGATCGCATGTCACAAGCAATATTCAAGACTCCTTTGTCCATCAGATAACGTTGCTGCCTTAAATTCCTTGTTCTTCTGATCAATCACCTATGGACTAAGTTTGGTCAATAATTGGAAAATGATTGTCCCCACATACACTGCTCGTTGCTACACTTGATCAGCTTTGGCAGTGTGTTGGCGCAGAATTAACTGTCATACCCAAAAAAAGTATCCAAAAACCTCTGAAAACCAACAGATTTCATGAAAACTTCTTGTTTACAAAAAAGTTTTCGCTGTTTTCTTTTTGGGTGTGTTTTTTTTCCCTTGGTGTTGCATTGTCTAGCAGGCTATAAGTAACCTAAACTGTTTCAACAAAAATGATGCTGATATTCTGCATGTTATTGATATGAAAGATCTTTTATAAGATAAGAAAAAGAGAATACCTTTTTTTAATCCGATATCTCCCTTAAAAAGTCTTAAACCTTTTTAACACAATTTTAAACCCCTCTGCCGGGCATGCTAGAAGGGTTTATTTGCTTTGATGCCTTAGTAACGCTGTGGGTGGATTTTGGGGGGGGCCCTTGACATCTTCAGTTGGACTCCAGTAAGAGGATAAAAGTGATTAAAGGCGTTTTTTTCAACTAAAGATATGTGCGATTTTTTTTATCATCACCTCACAGAACGGGGTTTCTTTTAGTTTTTTTTGTGTTTGGTATTATTATTTTTTAAATTTCTTTTACGAATATAAATAATTTTAATCAGCTTTTATTGAAATACTAGTCACAATTCTAGTGATAAAAATATATTGTTATGCTTGATTTAACCCCACACATCTTATTTGAGTCATACTCAATTTCATGAACTATAAGGACATTTAAAACTGTCCTTAAGGTTATAAAATGCAAAAAAAATTACGTACCTCTTCAGGTAAAAAAATTTATGTTCAGCCCAGGGGGTTGGTTTTAACTTTTCCTCGACTTAAAGCAACTGCATACTTATCTCCAAGATATTAATATCTAAGCATCTTAATAACTACATTTCTTTTCATTTAGCATTAAATTAAAATTAATTACTTAGCAATAAAATAAATGTTTATATCCAAACAAAAAGTAAAGCACGTGTTTATTTTCACTTTGCCTCATGAATAATTCATTCTTAACGGTTTCTTAAGACTAAAATTATTAGAATAATTAACAGTTTAGAAATAAAAATACGTCTTGGTAAAAGAAGTTGTATCCTTGAAAAAAGGGGCTTTTTCGTCATCCTCTTTTAAAAAAATGGAGGGATGATCCTTGGGTAACTCTTCTAAATAAATTCTTACATATCCAAATTTTGCATTGTTCTTTTTTAAGAAAATAGGGCGTATAAGTAATCAATTCACAATACTACTAAAAAAATTGAATAAAAACTGTTACATTGCTTGATAATCAAGGTTTTAAAACCATTTTAAATACTAAATGGTTAACCATTGGGTCCCGAAATTAAATTTAGTTCTTATGACATTAATCATTTATTCTTTGATGGACTTTGCTTTTGTTTATTTATTTGTTTATGTTTTAATATTTGTAAAATTCTCACTTATGCTTTTCGATAATTATCTAAATAATGTTCTTGATTTAGGCAATAGACCAAAAAGAAATCAGATAAAGAATTTATTCATTCTTTTATTTATCAGTTGCATTTATAATTCGTAGTTAAAGAGTATTAACAAAACTAAGCCTCTCCTTAGATGAAACAAAATACGCCATAGATAAATCAAATGTTTGAATGTTCAAGTCACAATTATTATTACACTTAAAAATCTTAATTCAAAAATCCAAAACACCAGTTTTTCATAATCAGAAATAAATAACAACTGTACATCAGTATTGTAATATTTTCTTCACGCAGAACCCTTCTCAAATGATGTTTCTAATAAAAATGAACCCAAATAAATCACGTAACAGTTTATCTTTTTAAGAACCCAATAAATTAATTGCTCTTATCAGCTGATTTTAATATATTATACTTTTACTCGTAAAAGAAACCAAAAAATTAATTGCTTCGTATTTTTTGGGGTACTTCGCATATTCATTTATCATTTAAATTTTTTTAACTTCAGCATAAAAACTGTTCTGGATTTATTAGTTTCAAATCTTATAGAAAAATTGCTGGAATTTCACATGTGATGGTGTGAAGAAAAACTCTTGTTTACCTCTTAATTTCGAAATTGATTTAAGAAAATATACTGAAAACACATAATGGCTGCCTTAACAAAACTTAATATAAAATATTATTACTAAAATCGATAAATTAACATCTTATAAAAATCTTCATGAGTGGCTTCAAAATATAAAATACAGAGAGAGTGAGAAAGAGAAATATTATATATATAACCAATAATATCATTATAAAAAACTACTCAAATTATTATATATAATGTAATGAGAATATCATATATGGGGCCAATTTCAAAAGCTTTGTTTCAAAGTCTAAACTAAGTTTGTTAAATTACCATCTAAACTTCAAAATAAATTTTTAGCGTATACTTAGAAATAAAAGCGTAACTCCCGATTTTTGAGAAAAGTCTAAGCAAATAATATGTTTGCCTCAGCGGTGAACTTTTTATTCCTTTAAAAATTATACATGAAAATAATCAGAAATATGACACGAATCGTGCACATAGTAATAAGCTATAATTTTAGTAATAAATCCTTTAAATAATTTAAAGATAATGAGACATAAATAAGAGGTGAACTCGCGCGTATGTATAATATATAAATGTTTAAAATTTATATAAATTGATTCTTTTAGCTTATTTTTTTTACTTCTTTCTTACAAGCAAATTAAAATAATACATTAGCTTATGTATCATGAATTGTTATTGATATCGAGATAAATGGATTAACACATTGAAAATATTTCCTAGAAAGCATCTGAAATATCCAATATGGATTTAAAAGATATAAGATTTAAAGAAATTAAAAAATAGATAAAATCATGGTTAAATTACTAAATAGAATAAACAGGGTAAAAAATAAGAAAAGGAATACTTATTGATAGGCAATAAAAGCTTAAAAGGTTTGAGTGTATCTCGGTTACATGGAGAAAAAAAAAGCTATTATTAATTGAAACCTGTTTATGCAGGAAAGATATGCTATTACAGCGACTCTTAATTTTTCTATCGCCACCCCTACCCCTTTGTGCCACAGCCGGACATCACGGACCCCCAAGTCCCTGACTGCTAACACGTGGTTGAGGGATTTAAAAGTTCCTCAATAATCCTAAAACTGCTTCTGTTACTTATACAGACTTTTTAACACTTCTTTTTTTCCTTGAAGAAAGCAGCAAACATTTAATCTTTGTAGTTGCAAACAATAAAAAAAAAACGAATTAATATTCTTGACCAAAATACCTGTTTCAGTAAAGTTTTTTTCATTTTATTGATATAGTCCATGATGGCACATCTTTCAATTGGTTAAAGTGTAGAATAGAGAAGGTCTCTTGGAGAAGTCAATCTCTTGGCTACGGCAATCGATCGTCGAGAAACTTAGGTGTTCCGAGAATTTACATAAATGAATTTTGCAATGAAATGAGAAATAAGAAAATATTTATTCTTGTTTCGTGAAAAATTTATTTACTTATTTATTTTGCTAGACGACCAATTGCGGTCGTCAAAAAATTGACTTCGCCAAAAGAGGCCCCCTATTCTACACTTAAGCCCTTTCAATTTTTACACTAATCCTTTCAGAGTCTGTAAAAGATGGAAATCTTAACATTGATAGGGAGGCCTTTCAGACCCCCAAACCCTGGAGGTCTGCGGGCCCATAGTTTAAAAACCGCTGTTGAGATATTGTATGGAAATTAGGGGGGAAATATTCTAAAAAACAATTTCAAAATTTAATATTGCCTCAAAAGGGTTGAATTTTATGGCTAGTGATTTCAGAATCTAAATAATTATTTTTCTACAATATAAGATACCAAAGTGATGATTAATGATTAGTGAGTACTGTGTAGTGCGTAGTACAGTGTCCAACATTTCGTAACTAACTCTTTTCCCCGGCAAAGTAGGATCAGTCCTATCAACCTGTTTGTTGTCTTTCGCTTCATCGTGTATTTACAATTTCGACAGAAAGTTGTTTTTAATTTAAAAAAGCTGACTAAATCAAACCTGATGGTTTTTTTTTTTTTTGTAACTATTTAGTATGTGTCCACTTATCGCAATAAATGTTTAATAAAACACTGAAATACCTATTTCATTTTAACAAAAATTATTTTCACTTTTTATCATGAAAAAGCTCAAATATCTAAACTTAATTCCTCTCGTGGCACAGTACTTCACATAAAAATTAAATTATTTTATTTTCCCCTTCATATGTATATCATAGAACATCTTTACTGTATAAGTAGGTTTTGAAATTGTGAAAAGGCATTTTCTTCGATCCTTTCTACTGGATATATATCGGGTTGAGTAAAACGTTTTCCGCCAAGGGGAGATACCTCCGCACCAACAACGGACATTTCCATGGTAGTTAACCTTTCTCCAAACGGGTTTTTGCAATAGAAATTAGAAACTTGGAACTACACGACTGTGTAATTCGTTTGTCAAAACCTTATTATCTTGAGCACCAAAGAAGTGTTTAAAATGGAGCTATCATGTCAACAGATCAGAACGTTTCTGTACTATGAGTTCCAAAATAAATTCATTGCTGCTGAATGCCACAAAAAAATGTGTGAAAGTTTAGGTTTTCAATACTGTTTCTTATGTTGCAGCAAAGTTTGGCTTCGAAAACTTTAAAGAAGCTGGTAATTTCAACGTGAAGACGAACCACGTTCTGGCCGCCTATTAAGGTTGATTGTGACCAGTTAAAACCGTCAATTGATCAAGGCTTGAAATTTTTGTCCATGAACTATTGCACTAGAGCTTGATTTTTGTCAAAAAACAATAGTTAATGCTCTCAAAGGCATAAATCTAAAGTTTAAGTTTAGCTGCTGGGGACCTCATGAATTGACTGCTAAAGTCAGGAGCAAGAGTGAAGCAGCTTGTTTGACTCTGCTCAGAGATCAAAAGAAGGAGAACATTCTGGACAGAATTGTGACCTGTGATGAGAAATGGGAGTAGTGCAACAATACAAGCCGTAAAGGAGGGTGGTCAGTAGGTTCGGTTGCAAGACGAACGCTAGTTAACAAGAAAGTGCTTCTCTGTATCTAGTGAGATTGTCGAAGAATTATTTATAAGGACTACCTCTGAAAAGTGGGCAGACTATCAACAGTACAATATAAAGCAATATGCAAATAAAAGTTACCGATGCCATTAGCGAAAAACGAAAAAAAGACTTCAGAAGGAAGTTGGTTTTCTTTCATCAAGAAAACTCCCGGACACAAGTTAGTGTGATGTCCGGATGGACGCTCTACACGCTAGAGTGGGATCTGATGCAATATCCCCACATGCAGTCCAGACATGGGGACTTAGGATTACTATCTGTATTCACATCTGCAGCTGCATATTGAGGGCACAATCTTCCATTCAAATGACGAGTTCATAAATAAGGTCGATCGCTTTCAAGACCCGCGCACTCCACAGTTCTCAGAATGGATTGGCAACTGGCAGAACACTGGCAGTCGTTACAGATTTGGGGTGATTACTACCTAATTAGCTTCACTGATTTTGTATGCATTTATCCTTTTACAGCATTGGGGGGGTTTGGCGGAAAACTTTTACTCGACGAAATATGTAGGTGCACGGAATTTTTTACATGTATCTTATTCTTAAGCCAAGGATGACAAAACTACGGTCATACTAGAAAACATATTCGGTCTTCCATAAATTTTAAAACTACAATATAGAAATTTTCAATTTCAATGCTTAAAGAAAATACATTTAAAAACATGTTCCATAAGCAATTCTTCCCATTAATTTCTCAAGATGTTTTTAATTAATATTGAATTATAAACACAACAAAAGAACTATTAGTCTACTATGAGTCTTTAGATGCATCAGGATTCGAATTCAAGAATTAATATGAGCTCACCAGTTACGAAATTTGAGCTACAAGACCTATTCCACTTCCTCTTCAACCCATCAAAAGATATATTATTCCAAAACAAATATTTTACAGACGCAATTACACAGTATTATAACAAGTAATTACATATTTCATGATAAATGTCCCCAAAACTATTCCTATTTTAAAAGGAAAATCAAGTTCATTGATTACAAATGAATCCTGGTTTGGTTTATTATTGGCAAATTACCTCTGAAGAGTTCGAATCTAGTTCCACCCAAAATCCGCCTGCGAACGTCTTGCTGTGAATAATAAAATCTACTTAAAGGCTAATTTATCTCTTCATCAAAATCATCGTAGGTTTTGTATTAGTTAAGGAAGTGAAGAATTAGATCAAGACTCTTACACACACAGACACAAATGTACGTCATTTGACCTTGGTTCAAAAATAAAAAAAGTAATAACGTCATATTTTAGAATTATATAATTGTTATTTCAAAAATAAGGATAAAAAGTAATTGTTGTACAACATTCAATTCATTAAAATCAAAATTTATATGTAGGTGGGACAAACAAATTATTCTGGAAGTAAAACTATTTCAAAAGTGCGAAAATGTTTGTAAATTATATGCATTTACGTAAATGAAATCTTTTTTTCTTTTTTTGTGCCTTTGGGAACTTAAGAGTCATTTTGCCTTTCTAAATCCTATTTAGCTATCTCAATAATCAGAAAATATTTATTTTTGATAATATCTCTCACTTGCGTAAGAGATGCATGGTTAATTAATTATAAGGAACAATCGTACATTCAAAATTGTGGCTTTGGAAAACCTCCTTCCCAAAATTTACATACATTTCAAGACTGAAGAATCAGATAGAAAAAATGATGTACGAGGGTTTCATCACTAATGACATTTCCATAGTCTTATCTCAAGTGTGAAATACTATTCCTATTAAATCAATGCATGTAAATGATGAGGTGGTTTCAACAGTTAGCATATAGTTTTACTAAGAAAAAAATTACGTATAAGACTTTTAAAAAGAAATAATAATCAATAGTTCTTGCCTAAAATTGAAATTCTTAACGGAAGTTTATTTCTAAATAAGTCATTACGATCCCAAATTAGCTTCAGAGAATTGCCGTTTTTCTTATTGAGCACCTATAATTATCTATGAAATCAAAGGCAAATTTTAGATAGACGCACTTTGAGTGAAGATTGTTACTGATTATTTCTGGTCATAGAACGTAGAATAACTAATTATCCAAAGCATAAAAAGAAAATTAATTCCTTCTGATTTTATGTAATTTAACAGCAGTGTTAGATATGTTATAAACTAGTTTCAAATAATTAGTCATTTTTTGAATAAAGCTTCTTAATTTTTTTCCTTAATTTTTATTAAAACTATTTGTGAGTAATTGTGTAATGTATAATGTCAATAATAAAAAGAAATATGAATATAAGAAATTATTCTTCATCGTTTTAAATAAATGTCGTTAGATTGTTAAAGAAGTTGGCACAATCTAAAAATTATTAATAATTCAAGAACCATTTTTTGATACATTCTTAAATATATATTTTTCAGTCTCTAGCTGAGAAATTGGAATCTTTTACTATTTTTAATGATACAAAATTGACTACATATAATTTCTGTGATATTGATTTATATAAATATATAATACTAATAATATACTAAATTGTTATAAATCTAAAAAAGCGAAGCAAAAATAGAACTATAACAAGACAGTACAGGGGAAAAATAATAGCCTCAGTAGTATAATAGCAAACTGTTAGAAGCTAAGATGATTGCAGGAGTTAAACATAGTTTTAAGGCCTTTCCACCAGGGGCGGCTCTAGGGCTGGACAAACCGGACCCCTGCCCAGGGCGGCATTTAGATCAAATTTGATATATATATATATATATATATATATTTGTTACAAAAAAATTGATATAATTTCTAAAATATTATTGGGTGTGAATTTTTGATATTTTATTTAACGTTTCTTCTTTTTTTTTATTTTGTACTCTGTATATTTAATGACAATTTTCTTTTATATTGAAACTTGAAGGGTTCGAGGCGGGAGTACACGTTAAATCATGAAATTTAGTATGTTTACACATCATTCACTATTAACGGACCACCAACGGAGGATTTCACCAACGGACATTCCTTTCAGCCTTACGATGTCCTGTGTCAACTATCCAAAAGGAGACTAAAAGTTTTTTGGTAGATAGAAAACCACAGAAGTTATTTTATTTTAGATATATTTTTATTACATTTTTGAGTGTAGTTACTAAAAGTTTATATAAACGCTTGTGTATACTGTTAAGCTGCCTTTTTGCTCTCAAGAATCATTCAAGTTTTATAGGTGTATATCTATGTAAACAATTTATCTTTGGTTTTTTTTTTTTTTTGGTGAGAGGGGCGGCAAAATTGCTAGAGCCGACCCTGCTGCCAGCCAGGCAGCCATCCCCTATTATTTGCCTATATTAGGTGTGGCACACACAAAAAAAACTGGTCCAATAGATCATTTTACTTACAGAATCAGTTCTCCATGACAGTATCACCATCAAAGTAGTTCCCTTCAGCATTCACACACTTCTGCATTCGGTATTGCCAATGCTGGTAACAGTGCTAGTACGAGGTTTTTGGAAGGCCTTTCAGATTTTCCGTTTTTGCCTGAACCTCTTCAACTGAGGTAAAATGGTTCCATTTAAGCAAGATTTAACTGTAGGAAATAAAAAAAAAGTCGCATAAGATCAAATCAGGTGAATAAGGAGGATGCCAAATCACAGTAATGTTTTTGCTGGTCAGAAATTGTTTGACAGATAGGGCCGTGTGAGCGGGTGCATTGTCTTGGTGCAACAGCCATTCGTCACTCCCGAATTCTAGTCATTTTTTTTTTCCAAATTTTTTTCACTAAGTCTTTTTAGTAATCTTCAATCTAGTAGTATTGATTAACAGTCTGGATCACTCATATCCATGGAACCCACTCATATGACGAATTTTGGCAATGTTTTGGTCTTTATTCGCTGACCTTAGCACCCTGCTGGTTCATCATTGTTCACACTGACTCTTCCCCCTGAAAACCGCTTATACCATTCAAACACATGTGCACGAAACTAAGTTTGATCTCCATAAGTCTTGGTTAATATTTGAAATGTTTTTGTGTGACTGATTTCTTAAGTTTCTCAAGAAACTTGATGTTGATTCGACATTATTCCGCCAGAATGCAGTTGAACGTGTTCACTCAATGACGCAGTATTCCCAACTGGCGTAATCGGTTAATGCGAACTGGACACATGGATAGAGGAGGTGTGTGGAAAGACGTCACCAAAACAGTTGTTGCCAACTCCATTCTTTTTTCAAGCTACACTCTTAGTCTTGTTTTTTTTTCTGATTACATTTTGTATATATAAATATATATACAACAACCAATCGACCTAATATGAATGAAACTATTTTGATTGAATTCCCTTAAATATTAATCAAAGTAATGGTTATATTACTAATTTAGTAGAAGCAAGTAATAATTGAAATAATATATTTAAAAGCAAGTTCTAATTTAAAAGAAATAATTGAAAAGAAAAATCTGAAAATTCAATTTAAGATGATTTACTTTGAAATAAAGAACAATAAATAATTATAGCTTCTCGAAGTTGAATTTCCCTCAGAATGAAATGAATTAGGGAGGAAAAAAAAATGTTGAACGTTTCGAAATATTCCGACTGTGATTCACATCACGCAATCTGATAGAAATCTTATTAACTTCGACAAGACTCAAATAAGTCATCAATATAAAAACTGTTCTTTTTAATTTTCTTTTTTTCCCTTTCTTTTTTAATATTCTTATTTTCGCCTTTTTCTTTTTGTATATGTCAGGGAGGTGTAGAATCACACGTTCGAAAGTAAAGTGAAACTGCAAATTAAAACATTTATCGGGCCTTTAACCGGGTTGTTACGGTGCAGAAAACGAGGCCATGGCAAGTCCCCATTATTTCCGCGATTGCCATGTTTCTTTTAATCGTGAATATCTCACTTCCGGGCTAGTCCTTGAAAACTAAACTGGGAGGGGGGAGGGAGATTTTTTTTCCTCTTCTTTTTTTTACAATATCTTTCTGTTTCAAACTTTTTGCTGATGCTGGGTTACGTAAAATGAGACACATTTCATCAGTATAAGGCCAAGATTCGTAGACAACGTAGGTCAATACGATACTGATGAAATGCTATTTGTCCCAATAAGAAGGATGGCAGTAGTAATAAAATCTTATTGTCCCATTTTACGCAATTTTGCACTCATTAATCATTGATGTAATTATGAAAGGTCGTTAGACAATCTATACCCTACAAGATTTTACAGGTAAGTTATTAATGATTTTGCGAGAAGAACTGGAGATTCAATATATCTTCATTCTCAAAAAAGAATGGATAGATTTTGTCCTTTGTTTTAACACTCCAAGCATGAGCTATATTTTTGTCTCTTTCACAGCACTTTTTATATCTACTATAAATGAAATTTTTGAATGTATGTCCTTTGATATAAAAGTTTAAAAATATTTAATCCATGTATGATGTATTTTTAAATGAGCAATGAAATAGTTAACTTCATTTTTTTTAACTTTATTCTTTAATCAATTTATTTAATATCCGTGCCTGCTAAGGAAATAATACTAGCTTAAGGCTGTCTTTGGTTAATATTAAAGAACAGGACACGAATTTGGAATATTTTTTCAGTTATAAAGAAAGTTAAAAATTGATATGATATTCTGGCTTCAATATCCTTTAGAGAGCAGCATTTTTTATCATACTTCCCATTTTTAACCAAGTTGATTAATTTTTTCTAGTATAAAATGTGTTTCGTGTTTCTTCTCCTATACCGTTATGTTAAATGAGCTATACCTTCACGTATTAAAATAAAAAAAGAAAGTCTTAATGGAATATTTTGAAATTTTTAAAAACACTATATTGTTAACAGAAGTATGAGTTATAATATCGCAAAAATTTCAAAGGAAATTTAGACATTTTTCTGTCTGAAAGTGTGCTTCGCGTTTAGTTCAAGCTCTCGCACTTTTACTGAAGACGGCCTTAAGGTATTCGACTACGTTCGGAACCGTGATTTTGCAAAAGCGTGTAAATGGATAGTATTTATGATATTTAGTATCACTTAGATTAGAAAACGTATATAAAACTGTTTTAAGAATAATATTACAATAAAAAATTATTTAAGTACAATATTTTGACAAAAAACGAACATAGAATAACCCATTTTCAAAATATTCTCCTCTTGTGAAAAGTGCTTCAATTATAATAATATTTTCTCTGTAGATAGCTTAAATCTTTGTACAGAGGCTCAACTAGAGTTTTTGAAATATATAACTTAGAAGTGGGTTTATCCATGCTTTACGACAACAGAGGGAAGCAATTTTAAGAAAAAAACGCCGATCATTATTTCAATGGGTTGTAACTGTGAAAATAATGTGAATTTTCCAAAAATCATAGTTGAGTCTCTGTACTGAGGTCAGAGCAAAACAGGCAAAAAATTTTATTTAATAAAGCTTTTTTAAAAAAAAAACATTTTAAAAAAAATTATTCAAACAATTTTTTCCGAAATTTGGGTTTTAAAATAAATTTTTTTTGTCACAATGTCCAAAACTATTTTATACATGTATTCTAATCTAAGTGACACTAAATATAAAGAAAATTATCCGTTTATGCGCTTTTTAAAATTTGGTTCCGAACTATCGGATAAACAAATGTTTTTTTCTACCTTTGGAAAACACATGCATGTAGAAAAAATAATGGTTAACTGTGAAGGAATTTTCCACGCCAATTACTGTAAAATAAATTTTTAAAAAAATTTTTTCTTTCGAAGCCATTAGAATAAATAAAAATGTACATCATATCAAAAGTAAAGCATACTAATCCCTCGCATATTTGTCCCATAAAAAAATTTCCTTTGCAATAAAAATATATTAACGTCAATAACGAATAAAAACCTATCATTCAACTTGGGCTAAATGACGTAAAAACAAAATTATTCTAAGATCGGGTTTAGTAGTTTGAGTAAATCCGGGGCAAAACACCGTAAGGGATTTTTATTTGAAAACTTAGATTTTTGAATTATACCTAAATAAATATTACTTATGAAATTTTGTCTTTTTAAAATAAAATTAAAAAGCTCTTTTTTATCCATAAAAATATAAGAACTTTAAATCTGTTAAAGAAATTATAATTCATAAAAATAATTATATTTTCATAATTCTGTGTGTTAGGCTTATTTTTTCAAGTATACAAGTGGCAAATTTTGCCAAATGAAAAACGTCAAAAAAAATTCGCCGAATGCTGTCATCGATTCCACACACGCACGGAAAGAAACTCCCGCGCATGCTTTCCGCAATAGTTCGTTTACCAATAAATTGGCAAAGATTTAGAATTAAAAAAACATTAAAAATACGTAAATTAAAATTTAAATAAAGATCTAATAAAACTCGTTTTTTAGGTGGTCAAAACCCAAATTTAATTCAAATGTGTTTTTGTATGTTCGTTGTATATTTTATTTCCCATCTTGTTAAACCCTTTTAGTTTTGCTGGTACATACGTACCAGCAAACATCTACCAGACCG
>BMAV01013230.1:7372-17784 GCA_019973955.1 Trichonephila inaurata madagascariensis
TGTGATAACGGTTAACAGTCGGCAGTTATGGGTTTGATTCAAGAGTTTAAGCAATTCTTTACCATCTACTTTGTTACTTAAATGTTGTAACGAAAAGGCTGTTCTGTGTTGCATTTTACTATATCATAAAAATAATATGAATGGTTTTTTATGTCTCGAAATATATTTCCATTCTTTTTTTATGACACTTCATTAGGAGATTCAATTATTACGTTTATGCTACATCAAATACCTTATTATGGACTTTCTCGAAACGAGATTATCTGAATTTACTGTTATTAATCCATAAACATTCATAGTTTTGTCATATCTGTTCAGTTCTTTTAAGTCATATGTTTCATCATAGAGAATTAGCTTATATTTATTTATGACATAATTAGCTGTTGAATTACGAAGAAAATCATGCTTTCAATGTTCTTTTGCAAAAGAAGATATTTTTATTGTATATATGAATCTACGTAAGCACATGAAAATTATTTGCAATTAGGTATTGTATCTCATCACAGATATTTTTTATAGAGGGTACATAAAAAAGTAATTTTTTTTCGTTTGTATAAATACGTGTTTTTTAATGCAAATTTCCACTGCAAATCTGCTTCGTATTCCTACAACAAATTCTTAGTATTTTTGCTTTGTTTGGATCTTTTCAAAACTCTTTAGCCATGAAGACTATGGTAAATATTTTTAATTTATGATTTTTGAATTTTTATACTAGAGTTATGAATTTATTTAAGGTATCCGACTACGTTCGGAACCGTGATTTTGCAAAAACGTATAAATGGATAATATTTATGATATTTAGTGTCAATTAGATTAGAAAATGTATATAAAATTGTTCTAAGAATATTATTACAATAAGAAATTATTTAAGCACAATATTTTGACAAAAAATGAACATAGAATGACCCATTTTCAAAATATTCTCCTTTTGTGAAAAATGTTTCTATTATAATAATATTTTGCATGTCTATAGCTCACACCTCTGTACAAAGGCTGAACTTGAATTTTTGAAGTACATAACTTAGAAGTGGATTTATCCATATTTTACGACAACAGAGGGGGAAAATTTTAAGAAAAAAACGCCGGTAATTATTTCAATTGGTAGTAACTCTGAAAATAATGGGAATTTTTCAAAAATTCTAGTTGAGCCTCTGTAGAGAGGTCTGAGCTGTATACAGGCAAAATATTATTATAATAGAAGCATTTTTTACAAAAGGAGAACATTTTGAAAAAGGTTATTCAAAGTTAATTTTTTGCCGAAATATTGAATTTAAATAATTTTTTTCTCACAATGTTCTTAAAACAATTTTATACATGTATTTCAATCTAAGTGACACTAAATATCCTGAAAATTATCCATTTATGTGCTTTTTTAAAATCATGGTTCTGAACGTAGTCGGATACCTTAAGTAGTATTGGAAATTTGTAATTTTGAGCAATAACTTTTTAACAGAAATTAATTAATCTGTTATATAAGCATCCTATTTCTTTGTTTTTAAATATCATTTTTTTTGTCTGAAAATGGTGTGTAATTAAGCGAAATGAGTATTAAAATGTTAAAATAAATATAATTGATTCCTAATAAATTTTATACTCTAATTTTAGGACTTATTTTTTGTGTGTAGACTTCTGTAAATATACATGCAGAATTAATGTCATTATTTTATTTAATTGTAGATTCTTTGATTAAGCGATTGCATTAATTGTTTTTAAAGTCTTCTTCTATAGAGTAATCTGAAAGCTATTTCTGACTTAAAGTATCCAACTACGTTCGAAAAAGTGGTTTTACCAAAGCGTACAAGGGAATATTGATTTAATATTTAGTGTCACTTAGATTAGAATAAACTCAAAAAAATGTTTTAAGAATATTGTTGTAATAAAAAATTATTTAAATGCAATTTTTTTGGGAAAAAATAAACATAGAATTATCTATTTTCAAAGTCTTTTCTTTTTATGAAAAATACTTATATAATAATAACATTTTGACCTCTGTACAAAGATGTTTGAAATAAATAACTTAGAAGAGGATTTATCTATACAGCGTAATACATCAGAGTAAAAACCAACAACCACCGAGTGCTATTTAATTGGTAGTAACTCTGAAAATAATGTGAATTTTTCAAAAATACTGGTTCAGGCTCTTTGGAGTAGTCTTAGCTATGAATGAGCAAAATATTTTTATTATAGAAACATTCCTCATAACAGAATATTTTTTATAGGTAATTATATACTCATTTTTGCCATAAATTTGTTTTTAAATAATTGTTTATTGTATTAATATTCTTAAAACAATTTTATTCGTGTATTCTATAATCTAAGTGACACCATACATTAAAAAATTATTCGTATGTACGCTTTTACAAAATCACGGCTCCATACGTGGCCGTATACCTAAAAAGTTTCAACAAAACTTGTATGAATAGAACAGAAACCTAATAGCTTACTACATGTTATAGCTGTGTAAGATATAAAGAAACATAGTGTATGACCATAATAATACTCTTTTGCAGTATTTGTAAAGTTTCTCTAATCTAATACATATTTAATACTGTTAACCATTATGCAAAATAATGTTAGACGTTTCTAGACTAGAGACATATAACATTCTTCAATCCAAATAACTACGTACTGAATTGAATAGTTAGCACCAATCAGTAATTTTATCATGTAGAATAAATACCAGAGAGAGAAAAAGGCTTTTTCATCGATTAATTTTATTTTATTTTCAAACTAACTCGACTCAATGAACAATAAAACCCTTAAAATATTTTCATTTATCATTCTATAGTTAATGTGTAACTCAAAAATGGGAAATTGATATGTTGTCTAAATTCTCTCTTATAAGAGAAAAGCGCAATTTTTTTTTGAAAAGAAAATGTTTCTTTCAGTTCCTATTATTAGTTTTGACTCTCTCCATATATAAATATCTTTATACTTTATCTCTTTTTACTCCATATACTTCATCCATTCAAGTTTAAATACATTTTTTAAAAACTTATAGTGAATGAGACTTAAAGTTAATACAGTTTTTCTAAATATTAATTCATTAATTAAATTAAAAAATTAATAAATAGTAACAAACAAAAATAATAGTCCAACACTATATATAGAAAGGAAAACCACTTGTTGTGTCCCTGTAGCGCAATGGACTTCTAATCTAAAGGTCGTGGGTTCGAATTCCACCTAGAATGGCTTAATTTCTGAAAATGTGATTTCTTTTTTTACTATACTATTTGATTAAAATAATTAAATTTTATTAATGAATAAACAGTAACAAAAAAATAGCCCGACACCTTATATGGAAAGGAAAATGGAAAATTGCAAGGAAAATCACTTTCTGTTTTCCCCTTAATATTGTGATTTTGTCATATGTGTATACACATATTTATATTAATTATAACTATTTGATAAAAAGTAACTAAAGTTAAATTTTCCTTTGTTGACCTAAGTAGGAATTGACTTAAAATTTTTTTTTATATTACTTGATAATAATTAGATCCCCCATTTTGGGATTAAGTTTTATAAAAATATTTATGAATTTTTTATTATAGATGAAACACAACCAAAGAGCTAAAACTGAAATTTGTGAGAATGAATTAAAATTATCATTTAAATTGTCCATTTTTAGTTAAATGCATTTTTGCTGGCATTAGATGTTTTCTTTCCCAATATAATCCGTGTGAATTTTTTACAGAGACAAGTTGAGTGAGCAGCTCAAACAGCATCTTGTTGGATTTGTCAGAAGTGCTGTTCGTGAATAAAAAAGCAGTCTTTAATTGTAGTTTTAATACATTATAGTCAAGTTAATTTCATTTAATCTGTAGAAACTCCAAGCCATGATTAAAATATCCAAAGCTCGCACACCGAAAGCAGTAGGCGTCAGTGGAGAGCTAGTCAAAAATGAATACAAGGGGTTAAAACAAGGGAAATACCGAAGAGCTAGTAAAGGCAAAGTTAAAGATATGTGAAAAGGTTGTTCGAAATGTATTTGATTGGGCTTTAACAAACATAATTTATAAGGGGATGCGGATTCAACTCCCTACACCTCATGTTACATATATAACTTTAACTGTTTATCTGTCCCAATCTTGACTGGTATAAAAAGATTTTTTCATCCTATGTAACGATTATTGTGTATACTCGAACCTAAGCAGCTCTGTTTTTACAATGCTAACGCTATTGAAAATCGGGTGCGGCTTAGAATCGATAGCGGTAAGTTCGTAGGATTAGGGAAATTGAACATGATATTGATGTTCAGAGCAATTACAAGTTCATGAACGTATTTAAAAGCTTTTTTATACTGATAAAATAAATTAATTAATTATATATATATATATCCCTTTTTATAACTACCCAGTTGAATTTTTAAAAATCTTGTATAAATATAGAATACTAATAAACATTTTTTTTTACCAATAAACACCAACCTCACGAGAGGACTTGAGTTTCGATAAATATTTAGAGTGCCCCCCATGCCGAACTCACACTATATTCATTTGCAAACATTCGAGCCTTCACCGGGATTCAAACTCAGTCCCTACGGCACAGCAGTCAACGTCACTAACCACTTTACCGGATGGGCGGCTTAGCACTGCTATGGATATTTAAGGGGGTTCACCCATGTGATGGGTTCAAAAAGTCAATTGTTTTTCATAAATTGCTTTTTTAACATGTCTAGAAGACGGTGATAAAGTGATTTTTTAAAATTTGAAGTCGTTATACAGAAGTCGGTGTTAGAAGAGCAGCTATTTGTAGTGCTAAGTTAAGATTTTCATTGTTTTAATCTGACTTGAAACTTAAAAATCATTTTTCTCAAAACTCTGCTTTTCAGACTTTCCTCCATCATATCTCAATAAAGGTTTACCGATTGGCTTCATATATATAGGATAGATTCAGCACATAAATACGCATCAAATGGACTACGATCATTCCAAAATTCAAATTATTTATATTTTTTTATAACAAAAACATAACAAAAAACCCATGGAATTCGAAACTTTTCTTCAGAGGTCTACCAAAAATCCAATTTTAATTATTTAAGGTATCCGACTACGTTCGGAACCGTGATTTTGCAAAGGCTATAAATGGATAATATTTATGATATTTAGTATAACTTAGATTAGAAAATGTATATAAAATTGTTTTAAGAATAGTATTACAATAAAAAATTATTTTACAATATTTTGACAAAAAATGAACATTGAATGACCCATTTTCAAAATATTTCCCTTTTGTGAAAAATGCTTCTATTATAACAATATTTTGCCTATATATAGCTCAGAACTCTGTATAGAGGCTGAACTAGAATTTTTGAAATATATAACTTAGAAGTGGGTTTATCCATGTTTTAAGACAACAGAGGAGAGAAATTTTAAAAAAAGAACGCCGATAATTATTTTAAATGGTTGTAACACTGAAAATAATGTGAACTTTTCAAACATCATAGTTGAGCCTCTGTGCAGAGGTCTGAGCTATAGACAGATAAAATATTATCATAATAGAAGCATTTTTCACAAAAGGAGAACATTTTGAAAAAAGATTACTCTAAGTTAATTTTTAGCCAAAATATTGTATTTAAACAACTTTTTTTTGTCAAAATGTCCTTAAAACAATTTTACACATGTATTCTAATCTAAGTGACACTAAATATCATGAGAATTATCCATTTATGCGCCTCTTTAAAATCATGGTTCCGAACGTAGTCGAATACCTTAAGTTCAGTATATTTCATTCTGTGCATTTAAGCTTATGGATTAAAACACAGTTAATTTTTTATTTTATTTGAGATAAGCCAATCAGCCGGAATCGTGGAGGAAGTGGGCATCCATTTTTTCGAGGCGGATGTGTTCAGAGCGCTATAAGTCACGTTCTATTGGATATTTTTGGCTTAACATTTATATGCATACTCTTAAAACATATACAAATAAACGATAAAAAACTTAAAGTTCTTTCTTTTTACTGATCATAAAAAGGAATTCCCTAAGAATGCTAAGAAAACAGGCCGTTACATGGGTGAACCCCCTTAATTCTAGAAACTCTAAGCGTTTTCTTAATAGAAGGCTACTTCTTTATAAAACACAGTTTATTACTTATTTGGTTAAAAATATATATAAAAAAAGAGAACAGTACGAAAAATATATCAAATATCTATTCTTGTCAGGCAAGAGTTTCTTTCTCAGAATTGTTGTAAATTGCTTCAAGTATACTATTTAATGATTATCGAAATTCTTATTACCTTCCAGATTGCTTTGTTCATCTGCATTGCTACTTTCTATGTTGTTGATAGTTTCCCACAAGCTCCCACGCCTGATGTATCACAATTCAGCAAATTCGCTAAACCAGAACAAATGGTTAAAAGTGTAGAGGAAATAAAGGCAGAAATGGAGAAAATGGAGAAAATGATAGAAGACAAGTCAGACATGGAAGCATTTAAAGAAGAATTTGAGAAAATGTCTAAAATGGTAGAAGAATTTCCAGGAGTCGATGAGCTTAAGAAAATGTCAAACATGGAAAGTATGCCAGGAATGGATGAAGCATCGAAGGCAGCTGATATGGCAAAGCCTGAGGGAATACTTAAGGCACTTGGAATGCGTAAATGAATCTCTCGTCAAAGAGCGCTTCTTAAAAATTGTAGATCAACATGTATCAATTTTTGAAGAATGTTAATTGGATAAAGAGCGAAATTGAAAAGAAATTTAACTGTCGGTAGATATCAAATTTGTCTTGCATTTTTGATGTTAAAATACTAATGACAAAATTGTATTATCAGAAAAAAAATAATAAACGCTCTTTATTCCATTGTCTAAAGAAGGTTTTTCTTTTTAATGTAGAATTTAGTGCATTTTTGGTTATAATGAGTTTCAAGAATTAGTTTGTATAGTGTTAGATATTTCTTTTACTGAATTGGAAATTTTTATTTGAAAAACTTGTTAAATTTTTAAACTTTCTGCTACAGATTATGGTATTTAAAAGCTGCAGCGATGTAAATTATATTTACAATATAACGAAGTACACATAAGAAATTAGTTTTTAAAATATAGATTGGGTTTAATTATATCCAATTTATGATATGGAGGCCGAGTGGTAGCGTATCTCGCTTCCACAGGTCCGGGGTTCTATCCTCGGGTTAGTCAAGGTCGACTCAGCTTTTCATCCCTTCAAAGGGTCAATAAATGAATACCAAGCTTGCTTTGGAATTAAACTCTGGAGGATTTGCTTTAGATTGACCACCTGATCGGGACATCTGCTCATGCACGTCAGCGCCCAATGGCCAAATATACTGAGATAGGCACAGTAGGCCTTGGCCCTTATGGGCTGTTGCATCACTGAGTTTAGCTTAGCATGGTATTGATAGGCGAACAAAATTTGAAATACAAGTTGGAAAAGAGAAATAGTTGGAAAGAGGAATTTCCACAGTTTTCTGTTAATTCATCCATTTTTTTAGACTCAAATACAGAGTATAGTAAAATTTACAATGCAGTTAAATTTTAAGTTAGTTTCTGAGAGAAATAAAAAAATTAAATAAGTTTGGGCTATTCTGAATTGAAAGTGGTTTATATTGCAGATTTATAATAGTTATAAATTTTTATTTTAAAGGTGTGAATAAAGTAAATTTATGGTAATTTTTCTTTTCCGTGTAACTGATACATTTATTTAGATAGGGTTTGTCCTGATTAAGCGAAAAAGTTGGGAACTTATTAAATAGCTTTTAAATTTTAATTAGTTGCTTTGGTTATTTATCATGGCTTGTAGGAGGACATTTTACAAAAACATAGCGAAAAATTAAATACTTAAAACACGATAAAGCAACATTACACAAATGCACACATTCTTATTTTTAATGAAAAATATATGGGAGATAAAAATGTGAAAATAAATTAAAAGGAGAACGCTTGATACTTTTAAGAATTTTACATGTGTTTATGTATTTTCTGTAAATGTCCTTTTATGACCTTCATTATAAATAACTTAAAATTGCCTTTAAACACCTTAAAATTTTAAAAGAACGATTTTGAAATAACACGAAATTTTTTCTTCTTTAAGCTGGAGATAATTTTTAGCTTAAATACAGCAGAAAATTTTATGTATTTGTTACCTAATCACCCCTTAATTCTGTTTGTAAGGAAATTGAAAAAATATTCAAAACAGTCGGTCAGGATAACGTAATTTTCGTGATTTATTAAATTTAAGTAATTCATGTAAAATAGTCATGCAAATAGTTATAACTTCTATTTATTAAATTTCTCTTTGGGTTTATTTATTTTGTATAATATATGTGTAATTTGCTTTTAGAAGGCCTTCAAGAATGATTTAAATAAGTTTCTTGTTAAAACGGTATTTATTTGAGATATTTGGTTTTCAACATTATTTATACAAACAATTGACTTCTGTAGTGTAAATATAACTGTAAATATTTAATCTTAATAATAATTTCCTTTAAATAATGATGAAATAATAATGTTTATCATTTAGTCAGGTATTGATTTCATGATATATATAAATAAAACTTATCATCATTTATCTCGATAATTAATTTAAAATATTCTATGATTAGACTTTTGAACTAAGAGTGATATCAAAATATTTTTTTTGTGAGGAAATGCTATCTGTAGAATTTTTTTGGGGAAAAAAGAATAGTTTTTTTCTTTCTCTTGAAAGTAAAAATACATAATCTAGGATTCTTCTTGAAATTTAATTTTTGCTTTTATATAGAGCATTAGTTCCGGTTAGTCAAAGAAAATTACACATAAACAATTTTAAATGTCTTTAAAACACCATCAAATAAATAAATTAATGAATAGAAGTGATTCATTAATTGAAAACACAGTGTTAAATGTATATTTATATTTCGTATTCCTTGTCCAAAGTACAGTTGAATTTTTTCAAAAGCCTTATAAGTTCTCCATCTTCTGTATCATGGAAACACATAAACATATATATCTCTTCAAGCAAATGGTATACAAAGTGAAACAAAATTTCTTTTTACTTGCTTTTTATCCGAAGAACTTACTGAAACCATTTTAGATAGTTAAGGGAGAGTTACTTTCCTCAAATGTAAGTTTTCAAGGAAAAAAAAAATTGAAAGGACTGCTTATATTACAACAAGAATTTTACTTTAATAAAAACTACAACTATCGAAAAATACAACTTAAAATTTGTTTTCAAATATACTTACATTAGTATTCTAGAGAAACTCCAATCATTATGTTCACTATATTTTTCTTGATTTGAGAATTTCAAGAACTTGTTCATGAGCTTTCTACACCTGAAATCAAACTTAAATTTAACTTATTCGAAATCCAGTTTAAAATCTACTCCGTTTACTTACTACATATCAATATATTTTACCAAAATTAATTTAAATTAAACTTCAAGATTTTTTAAAAATCTATTTAATTATTCAGAGCTTTTCAACACTTTAAAATCAAACTTTTGCTGAATCTTTACGGGAAATGTAATATTGCATGCACATTCTGTTTCACAAAATGTTTTTTCCGCATTCTTTGGTTTTTTCCTAGTTTTCACAATTTTGGCACGCAACAAAAGGTGGGAGGTAATATTTCACTAACTGAAAACAAAAACAGGATGAAGACTCCATTGTAAATTATTGAGAAATCAATGACTATAAGCAAGATATTCAATGGTTAGTTTGATTCGGATTTAAAACTTCTTATACTTAACCAGGGTACAGAATATAAATAGAAAGAGAGAGAGAGTATTCTACAAATTTTTATCCGAGAAAAAGACTATTCTTTTTACTTATATTGTCTCCTTATGTAAAAAAAAAAACATTTTTTTTTATAAAACTCACAGTAAACATGTAACATAATTTTTTTAAAACTCAATTCCTACTTAGGTCAACAAAGAAAAATGCATCCATCTCTTGTAATGTTTGAAAAACAAATTCAACTCTTCATACCTGGTTGTTGGGTAATAATTGTATACTGTCGCCATCTATTGCCTTCATTTGGAACAAATTTAATTTTTTCTCTTATATAAAATTAAAATTAAATAATTAAATTTAATTAATGTATTATATATAATATTTGAAAAAACTGTATTAACATCAAGTGTCATACACTATAAGTTTCAAAAAATGTATTTGAACTTGAGTGGATGGAGATAAAGAATTTTATATTTATTATTGAAAATTTGGACAATATATATATATATATATGGGATGAATCCCCAACCCTTCAAGTGTCAGTTGGGGTAAGGCCTATCAGAACAATTCAACCCGCCTCCCGCATAAGGACTTTGACTTCGACACCGACGAACTTACGAACCACGTGAACGAACGACGCTCTGGCTCCTGATCGACGCTGAAAATAGGACTCGTTTTGTCATGGCTTCGAATGCAGACTGCTTTGCTGAATATTGAAATAAAATATAATATGATAAACGGCTGCATG
>BMAV01013230.1:20395-35961 GCA_019973955.1 Trichonephila inaurata madagascariensis
TTACCAAATAGTTTTAAAATAAATTTTCTGCGGTTTATGAGCTACAGCAGTGCTTCTCAAACTTTCAATATTTGCTACCCAATTTTCAATCATAACTTTCATCGTGCCCCCCCCGCCTCCATTCAAGAACAATGTATTGATTTCAGAATAAAACTACTAAAAGCTAAATGCTAAAACTGCAATATGACCTTAATTACAAACCGTACAAATTATCAAGATACGTACTAAATTTTGTGTATAATTCTGTATATGATAAGCACATGGGAGTTACTAGTAATTATTAATATTGTTCTTAACTTAGTATTGATAAATTAATTATCAAATACATGATGCACTACTGATGCATTTATAAGAATATTACATTAATGTAAATGTGTATTTTACTTTTTTTATTATGTCAGAATGCATTATGTTTTGTGCTTTCTTTCAGTAAATTTGCAATTTTTTAAATATTTTATTTTTGACTTTTTGATATGCTTGGTCCTCCCTTGTAAGGTTATTACGCCCTCCAAGGGGGGCACGCCCCACAGTATGAGAAACGCAGAGATACAGCAAAGAAGGCGTATTTATCTTCACAGATCCGATAAAGGAATAATACAGGAAATATTTGTTTATACCACCTATTCATTTTGATGTCTCTTAACTTTTGTGGCATTTCTTTGTAAGAAAATAATGCTGTTTTCTGTGATAATTCTATATAAATTAAATTTATATACGAGTAATTCAAAATAAGTTCTGTCTTGTTGTCTTTATTTTTCAGGTAACAATAGCTGTTGTTTTATTGGCGATCCTAATTCTCTCCATTGAAGCTGCTTCTCAAGGAGCCAGCGCAGGAATAGGAGGAGCAGGAGTAGGAGGAAGTGCTGGAGCTAATTCTGGTTATGGATTCGGAGGATGAGGAAATGCCGGAGCTAGTTTACAGTAATGGAGCAGGAATGAGGGCTAAAGGAGGAGCAGGAGCTGGAGGATATGTTGGCACAGGAAAATAAAGAAAATGGAAATATTTGTATATTAAAATTTAATTGTCCGAAATCGCTTTTTATTTTAGTAATAATTTAATATAAACTTTGGTATAACTAATGCAACTAGTAGATCCTTTAAGAGTACAATGTGGGGGAATTATAGAGTAGAAAGTTGTATACTTAAGTGAAAAATACCATGCTTTATAGATGAACATATTTAGAATCAGCTATAATTTCTGTTTTAGTTTTAAGCATGGGATAATTAAAAAAATATAGCGTGAATGCAAAAATGTTGACTCTTTATTTCGATGTGGTACGTATTTAATATTCGCAAGCCAATCAAACACGATACATTTTTAAGATGTGATTATTATAGATATTTTTAACCCGGCATCGTTCGAGTGAAAAAACCAACCCAAAGTTCTCGCGTAGGGTATCTCATATCCAAGGGTGTTTACATTCTGTTTTTAATGTAAAATTTGTATACAAAAGTTAAAAAGGAATAAAAGTAGAAAATACAATATGTTTATTACACTTTTCACGCGTAAATTTAGTTTTTCTGTTCTTTTTATAAGGGTATTCAGTACATTGTTTATGCACTCCTTTAATCTCGACGTGAGTGAGCGCGATGTTTTCACTGGATCTGAATTTTTTTTAATCTGTATCTTTTTAAAACTAAACATATAGGAGTAAGCTTCTCTATTCTGTAAATTCAAGAATTTTGGAATTTCTTTTTTATTTTCTCTTATTGTT
The DNA here is from genome assembly GCA_019973955.1 of Trichonephila inaurata madagascariensis. Taxonomy (NCBI): domain Eukaryota; kingdom Metazoa; phylum Arthropoda; class Arachnida; order Araneae; family Nephilidae; genus Trichonephila; species Trichonephila inaurata. The sequence goes on from BMAV01013230.1 coordinate 22,111, forward strand.
CCAGCAATAGTTTTTTTTTTAAAAAAATTTCGTCTGAAAGTGGGTAAGATGTGTACCAGTTGTCTAATTTAAAACTACTTTCTTCTTAAATGTTTTATCTTTTCTACATATAAAACATTTATTTTCAACACACACAGTGTCTTCCTCTTCTAAATCTGGATCAATTTTAGTAAAGGAATCATATTTGCTGTTATACTCTTCATCATAACCACGAAGAGAATTTCTTCATCCGAAAATACTGTTGTACTAAATTTATTAAATACTGTATCTGTCGAATTACTTAAATATTACATTTCTTCATCAGAACTACAATAATACGCCATAGCACAAGGAAGATTTAAAACATGCTCATACATTCAGAACTGTAACGGTGATTAACGCGAGGAGTATGACATACCGAAGAGGCGGTACCCAAAAATATATATTTAGAATTCGCCTACAAGCTAAAGCCCCTCAAAGGATATTACCTCTAAATTAGGCTACACGAGAAACTGTTTATTTTCCAAAAAAGATGTAAAAGGCACATTAAAAAAAGTTAGATTGTGGGTATGATATACCCTGAGCTATAAGTGCCGGTAAAGGCCATGATTCTGAACTGGCAAATGATGAATTTATGCTGGGAAATTTGAAAATTGTTTAAAGTATCCGACTACGTTCGGAACCGTGATTTAGCAAAAGCGCATAAATGGATAATTTTCATGATATTTAGTGTCACTTAGATTAAAATACCTGTATAAAATTGTTTTAAGGACATTTTAACAAAAAAATTTATTTAAACGCAATATTTCGGCAAAGAATAATCTTTTTTCAAAATGTTCTTCTTTTGTGAAAAATGCTTCTATTATAAAATTATTTTGCCAGTGTATAGCTCAGACCTATGTACAGAGGCTCAACTAGAATTTTTGAAATGTATAACTTAGAAGTGGGTTTATCCATGCTTTACGAGAACAGAGGGGAGAAATTTTAAGAAAAAAACGCCGATAATTAATATAATGGGTTGTAACTCTGAAAATATGTGAATTTTTCAAAACTTCTAGTTGAGCCTCTGTAGAGTTGTCTGAGCTATATACAGGCAAAATATTATTATAATAGAAGTATTTTTCACAAAAGGAGAACATTTTGAAAAAATATTATTCTAAGTTAATTTTTTGCCGAATTATTGTAAATAATTTTTTCTTGTCAAAATGTCCTTAAAACAAATCTATGCATGTATTTTAATCTGAGTGACACTAAATATCATGAAAATTATCCATTTATGTGGTTTTTAAAATCACGGTTCCGAACTTAGTCGGATACCTTAAATATTTGAACTACTAGATCAATTATACTTTAACTTTTAACCCCCGCATGATATAACTTACCTATTTTTAAATCCTTTAAGGTATCCGACTACGTTCGGAACCGTGATTTTGCAAAAGCGTGTAAATGGATAATATTTATGATATTTAGTGTTACTTAGATTAGAATACATGTATAAAATTGTTTTAAGGACATTATTACAAAAAAAATTATTTGAATACAATATTTTGGCAAAAAATTAACTTAGAATAACCTTTTTCCAAATGTTCTCCTTTTGTAAAAAATGCTTCTATTGTATTAATATTTTGCCTGTATTCAGCTCAGAAAAAAACAAAGGCTCAACTAGAATTTTTGAAACGCGTTACTCGGAAGTCGGTTTATCCATGTTTTACGAAAACAAAAGGGAGAAATTTTAAGAAAATACACCGATAATTATTTCAAATGGTTGTAACTCTGAAAATAATCTGAATTTTTCAAAAATCATAGTTGAGCCTCTGTACAGAGGTCTGAGCTATATATAGGCAAAATATTAATACAATAGAAGCATTTTTTACGAAAGGAGAACATTTGGAAAATAGGTTGTTCTAAGTTAATTTTTTGTCAAAATATTGTATTTAAATATTTTTTTTGCCATAATGTCCTTAAAACAATTTTATACATGTATTCTTATCTAAGTGACACTAAATATCATGAAAATTATACATTTACGTGCTTTTTTAAAATCATGGTTCCGAACGTAGTCGGATACCTTAAATGTAAATGAGTTGCATATTATTATAAGAAATATCAAAAAATAAATATATTCTTATCTCTCAAGCAAATCGGATGTTACGTTAATTACGTTTAGCTCATTACAATTCATCAAGACATTATTTGTTCAAAGAAGAATGTCAGATAGACACAGAAATACTTCCTCACGACCTTATCATGAATCGATTTGAGCGTTTAAAAATGTGCTAAACATAGCAAAAAAGAGCTTAATAACTTGCATAAAATTTTTAAACTATCACTACAATAATCATGGCGAATATCTTTCTATCAAAGAAAGTTAAAGACAATATTGTAGAATGATTATTTTTTTTTTCATTTCAAAATCTTTATATTTATTTTAACTCAGTGTGTAACATCAGCTAGTCTAGATTTATATAAATATAATAGTTAAGCTTATAAGAATACAAAGTAACACAAACCTAAAAAAAATTAGGTCATTTTCTCTTTAATAATAATTAATAGTTTCATTTTCTCTCTTAAGAAACGAAAAATCGAAGCCATAACTTGAGGTACGTAGGGTAATTTATCATTGAAAAAAATAGGTGTATGGCTACCAGCCAAAAAATTCCCAAAGTTAAATAGTATCCTATACCTGAATTTTAATTTCAAAAGTTTTTTAATTAATCCATTACAAATTATTAAAGTGCTTATTTTTTAAAGACGGGGAAATATATTCTAGTATTAAGTATTTGAGCATGAAATATTAAGGAGTAGTAGTTTAAGTAATGAAATATAATTTTTCAAAGTCTACAGAACTCTTATCTTTTCATTTATACTCAAAAACTCATTTTTTTCAATTCTATTCAGTTTTTAGCTGCGATGTAAAATTTAGCAGTTGATTAAATTGAAAAAAGAATTTGTAGTAAAGTTATAACTTTGAACACATTTATTAATATTTTCAACATTTCTAGGTTATAAATGTTAGCCCCCTTGCTCAATTTGATTTGCGGAACTTTTATTGTTTTCAAGTAAATTATATACTAAAAAGAGAAAAAAATGACATTTTGATTTTGCATTTTATGCAGGTTTTCCACAAGCACCCCACTGCATTTCTTTATTTAATTAAATATATTTGAAATATGAGAGTTTGTGTGTGTGTAATTAATAAAGTAAGCATTAAATTTAACTTATTATTCGCATATAGCTATCTAAATTTCAAATTAAATAAGAACATACACACAAAAAATACACTATAGACTCATTTTTTTTAATTCGGAAAATAAATATTTATATTCTGACACATTTCAGTAGTTTTACAATTGAATCAAATTTGTGAAAATATCACTTTTAAAACATAAGATAACAGTAGTGAAAAAATGGAATTTTATTTCTTTCACTGGAAAATATTTTTTCAAAAAAGTTATATATATATATATAATTTATTATAGCATATATAAAATATCAACCTTAGTAACTATAATCTATATTTTTATGTTTAAGGTATTGCGGAAAGAAATGCAACGTGTGTATTAAAATTAATCTCGTTTTGAAGGTATACTATTAACTTTAAAATAAGACGAACTCCAAAAGGAAAAATCGTCTCTTATTGAAATAAAGTTAAAAGAAGGTTTGTTCTTCGACTTTCAGTGGTCTCGAGTTTACAGAGGTGTAAATTATGCATTCAAATCTATATAAGACATCATTACATTAAGTTCATTAAGATATCATTAACGGGTGCTTGGCGTAAAGTAAAGATTTATGAATTTCAGTTGTCGTATGGGTTTAAAAATATATCAATTTTACTAATGTTGACTTTTCTCTAAAACTCAGGAGAAGAAAAAAAAAAAAAAAAAAGAAATTTAAAGAGATTATTTTGAAGAGCCATATGGATAGAATAATATTTTTTAAGTTTTAATTTGACGTGAGTTCTTACGAAATCATCACAATCCTAAATATATTATGATTAAAGTTTTCAAAAGAATTAAAAAACAAACACTCTAGAATTTCATTTTTTTAAAAAGATTTTTTAATAAGAATTCGAAAACAGTTTGACTTGTTAGAATCATTAAATAAGTCATAATCCTTAAATTTTAATACCTACCTTGTGTCACCAAGACAAAAACTTCCACAGAATTTTTTTCGTAGAAATTATTTTAATTTCCTTCGTATACCTGAAAGACTCTTATAAAAGTACTGAATATTAGGAATCTCTATAATATTTAGCATTTATAGCTGGTTATTGATGTGTTTTTTTTCTTTTAATAGATTGTTGTAGACGCGTGTTCATAAAAATATTCTTGTATTTTTATGCAATTAAGAGTTTGACAAGCATGGAATCTAACACCTTTTTATTATTGTACACAAAAATTTCTCCCAAATATAAACAAAAGGAGACATAGGGTGTGTATTTTGAAGACTTTGGTTGAAAGCACTAACAAGAAACGCGTTCAAGTCTTCTATAAATCTGAAAAAAAATCTGAAGAGTTTTTAGAGAAATTGAAAACAATATTAAAGAGATTAAATGTATATGGTAAATAACATTAATATGTGGCATCATCAAAACGTTTTAAGGTATCCGACTACGTTCGGAACCGTGATTTTGAAAAAGCGTATACATGGATACTATTTATGATATTTAGTGTCACTTAGATTAGAAAATGTATATAAAATTGTTTTAAGAATAGTATTACAATAAAAAATTATTTAAGTACAATATTTTGACAAAAAATAAACATAGAATGACCCATTTCCAAAATAGTCTCCTTTTGTGAAAAATGCTTCTATTATAATAATATTTTGCCTGTTTATAGCTCAGACATCTATACAGAGGCTCAACTAGAATTTTTGAAATATATAACTTAGAAGTGGGTTTATAAATGCTTTACGAGAACAGAGGGGAGAAATTTTAAGAAAAAAACGCCGATAATTAATATAATGGGTTGTAACTCTGAAAATAGTGTGAATTTTTCAAAACCATAATTGAGCCTCTGCACAGACGTCTGAGCTATATACAGGCAAAATATTATAATAACAGAAGCATTTTTTACAAAAGAAGAGCATTTTGAAAAAAAGGTTATGCTAAGTTAATTTTTGGCCGAAATATTGTATTTAAATAATTTTTTTTTATCAAAATGTCCTTAAAACAGTTTTATGCATGCATTCTAATCTAAGTGACACTAAATACCATGAAAACTATCCATTTATGCGCTTTTTTAAAATCACGGTTCTGAATGTAGTCGGATACCTTAAAAAGGTCTCTCCAAAAGGAAAAAAAAAACAAGTATAAAAAGTTTAGTTTGGACCTGTGCCTCCAAAAAAAAAAAAAGTTTCGAGCTGTTCTAAGTTTCTGTTAAAATTAACAATTTTAAATCCTTTTTGATTAATTATATAAAAACTTAATATAAAATAACTAATATCAATTTTCATTTTCAAGTATTAAAAAAATACAATAATTTTCAAAGTAAAGGAATATTAGTCAAAAGTTAGAAAAATAGATAACGAGTAACATTACTAATGCTCCCTTAACGTTTTATTGAATTAACCCTGTGACCGGAACATCAATTTTTTTGCCGCACTTAGAAACATCTGACTGACTGACGGTATGCAAATTTTTTTGAATTTTGTTACTTTAAAAACTGTTTTAAATGTCCTTATCGCTCATGAAATTGAACAGAATTTTTAATATATATTTAAGTCTTTATCAGGCACACTATATACTTATATATATACGCTTAATATATTTTTATCACAAGAATTGTGCCTAGTATTTTTATAAAAACTCATTAGAAATTATTTATAATCACGAAAAAATAATTAAAAATAATAATACTCAAAACGAAAAAATTACAGGTATATCGGTATGATAGATGGTGATAGGTAAGAAAAATCGCACAAATCGTGAATTAAAAAAAATCGCCTAAATCGCGGGATTCTCTCACTGGGTAGAGTCCAACTGAAGATGACAAGGGGCATCCCACCCCAAAAATCACACCACAGCCTTATCTACTGGCATCAAAGAAAATCATCCCCGTCTGAGAGACGGATGCTCCTGTCAGAGGGTTAATCTCTACTCGTATTTGTGTGTTAATTTTTTTAACAAACAAGGTGAAATCCTCAGTATCATTAAAAATTAACAATATTATATTTATTGCATTCTACGTAAAGGAATTATATTTAATCAAACTACTTTCATCATGTGGTGTTTATCAAATAATTTCTAGTTTTATTCTCTGGTTTCTCCCTTCTAGCACGCAAGGGATGAAATGTGGGAGGTAATACATCGTCAACAGAAAACAAAAACAGGAAAAAGCTCAACATGCAATTTATTCAATAACTTGAAGTTTGAGCAGTCTGTTGTACCAGTATCTTGAATCAGGCTTTAAAAAAATACGCCCCTTTCACAGTTTACGAGCTAGCTAGAAAAACTCCATATGCAGATGTTTTGTTCCAATTTTTGAAGGAAAAAGCTGTTTACATCTGTTATAGCAATCCTTTTCGAAAAAATGTTACATTACCAAAAATTAATACGCAAACATTTCCTTGTGAATTTTACTATAAAAGATTCATATGAAAATTGTTGAGCATATTCTCTACAAAAAAATTCCTATTCTCTTGTATCTTCTCAGTACTTATAGAAGCAATTGCAGAATGAAATCCATGGTAAATTCCTTTCATTTTTATTAGACTAAAGAAATATCTTCTGAAATTTGAGTTGTATATTTAAAATGTTTTATCGTATAAAAAATATTGTGCATTTTTTACTCTAATTGTGAATCTAAAGTAGAAGTTTAACTCAGGTAAGTTTATAAAATTATAAAAATATATCATTTTAATTTTTTAATATATAAAGCAGAACTTCACTAACTGTAACTAGAAATCTGTTTGCAAGTATTTCGTGCTATAGTTTTTCATTTTAAGTATTTTTATGATGTTAAATTTAAGAAAAGATACTTTATATGTACCCCTGTTTTTTTCGATCAAAATATTTTATTGAATTTCTCCACTTTTACCATACTTCATTCTAAATGCTTAATACGAATTTGAATTTTTCTTGGTTTAAAGCTTACATGGATTTAAGATAAATGTGCTTTAATAATTCCGCTTAATATTTTTAATTAGTCATAGACTTTAAAAACTATTCAGTTTTAGATTGTTTTTTTGTTTAAAATGCGGAATAAAAGTAGTATTTAAACATCCTTCTAAAGAGCATATGAATTTTTTAAAACAAGAGATTCTGTTTCAATCCTCGGTTTATTTTATTTTACATGGCGTAGTGTAACCCCTTCCAGGCTCATTTTACTTCTGGATTATCAATAAAAAATGTCGATTTTTTAAACATATTTTCAAACATAAATATCTTTTTTAATTTACCTGTAAGTTTGTCTTTCTGCATGGCTGAAACCTAAAAGAATAAAAAAAAAAGTTTTAGAAGTTTGCACAAGTCTTGTAATTATATTTTAATCGAAAATCAGCACAAACTCACAAAGGTACGAATATATTGAAATAATTTTTCTAAATATATACTATTTAATTGAAAATACGATGCTTCAGATAAATATAAACTTGTAATTTTTTAATAACGAAAAACATGTCTAATACATTCCAGGCCAACAGCATTCTTTAGATTTTTGAGCAATGAGTAAGTTTATGGGCACATTTGTTTTGAATACGTCTTTTAAAACTAAATATCTATTATCCACTGTGGTAATATTCGTGGCTGAGCACATAACTATCTTTTACATAAAATCTATTGAAAGTTTCTTAAGAAATCTAGACTAAAATCCGCGAGAGCTTAAGTTTCTTTGCAATTTAATCTTAGATAGCGTTTCTTTTGTTTTTATACCAAATAATCCCTTTTTTATGTCTGAAGAGATTGATCCTCGAGGTATAATAAATGTGCACTAATATTTAAATAACGAGAAATTCTACAATTGCATGATAGCTTAATCCTTTTTAAAAATTTCCATACAAAATATTTTTAGATTATTTTTCTAAAATTATTCCACATATTTATATATATTTCACATAACACACATAAAACCAATTTATCATCATTATGAGAATATAAACAATAATTCAAAATTATTTTTAAATGCACTTTTTATTTTTCAGGTGCCATTTACCGTTTTATTGGTGTGTGTGTGTGTGACTCTGGTTCTTTTCGCTGAAGCAGTTCCACAGAGAGGAGATGCAGGAGCTGGAGGAAATGCCGGAGCCAGTGCAGGCTTCGGATTTGGAGGAGGAGCAGGAGGAGAAGGAGGAGCTGGTGGAGATGCAGGTGCAGGTGCAGGAGCTGACGCTGGTTTCAATTTTGGAGCAGAAGCAGATGCTGGAGCAGGAGCAGGAGCTGGAGGAAAATAAATATAAATAATTGTCATTGTCATTGATTACCATTTCAATATATCTATAGACTTATATCGCAAATAAACTTTCTTTATTTGAGCTATCCATAACGAATCTTTAATATTTATCAAATTTACACATGATTTCATAGAAAAATGTTACATAAGTTATGAAACAATAAATAAAGTTTAAGGCTGTCTTCGGCTAATGTTAAAGAATAGAACCCAAATTTAGAATATTTTTTCAGATATAAAAGTACTCAAACATTAAATGTATCCATTACTTTATCATACTATTCATATTTATCCGAGTTTTGACACATTTTTTCTTTTATAAAATGTGTTTCTCATTTTTTTCCTATACCGTAATGCTAAATGAACTATCCTTGTACATGTTAAAAAGAAAAAAAAAACTGATTACTTATGAAATATTTTGAAATTTAGAAACACTAAATTATGAACAAATGTATGAGTTACAAGGTCACAAATTTTTATAAAAATTGAGGTATTTTTTCTGTTCGAAAATGAGTTCCGAGGTAAGTCCACATTGTCATATATATGGCGAAAACAGCCTTAAGAGAAAATAAATATTAAATATTTCTTATGCGTAAATTGATTTAGTTCTACTGAAATTAAAAAAAAAAAAAAAAACCTAAAAAAATATTTAAAAATTTTTTTTTTCTTATTTTAAAATTTTTTGTATAAAACAAAAAAGTTTTCTCAAATTCAAACATATTTTTAATTTTCGAATTACGTGGAGTAACAATTTGAAATCACGATGTAATATATTTCCCTTCCACACATGAATCAGTATACTTAAGTGAAATAAAATGGAATGTTTCTTTCAAAAATTTCAAATTTTCGAAAAAATTATTTGTTATTAAACAATGAATTTAAATTTAAAATATATGCAAATGTAAGATATTTATCTCACATATATCTTAGAAATAGATTTCAAATAATGTTAACCCTTTTTCTGCCTATTAAAAATTACGCGTATTTTTAAAATATTTCGGTTATATATAAACCAGGGTCAGTTAATGCACCGTCAGAGCAAGACTTGTATGTACGCCGAAGGTAGTTAAGGGGATAACTTATAAATGAAATGAAGTTCTTACTTTCCAGTTTACGTTGTTAATTTGTAGCATCGAATAGGTGATAATTAATTGATTCAACTAACAGATTTGAATAGAACATTCAGAAATAAAGAACAAGATATATTTATTTCTATTCATGGAAACCCGGTATTACAAATATTTTAGATTAAAATAAGAAAGCTAATAGACTTATATAAATAAGGCTTTATATCTTTCCATTTAAGAATTCAGAAGACTTCCTATTGAGTAAGGAGAAAATATATTAATATTGCAAAAACTTATAAAAAGTAATATACATAATAATGCAAAAATACATACAAGAAAAATAATGAAACAAATGTACAACATACAATATAATAATGAAAACAATGTACAATTTACAATAGAATAATGAAAAAAATATATAAAAATATATTTTTGAATATTCCTTAGAAGTAAAATTTCAATTTTGTACATACCTTAAAAAAGTTTTAACTTAAATGATAAAAAATAAAGCTTTTTGGGGAATATTTTTATTCTAACACAGAATCAGCAGTTTTACAATTGCATCAAATTTGTGAACATATAAATTTAAAAAAATGCAATGATAGAGCAGGGTCGTCTAAAGGCATGGGCCAAATGAGCCTGGGCCTAGGGCCTAGTCTCGTTCATGACTTAACCTTAATTATATCGTAATTCGAATAATTTTAACAAACAAATGTTATTTCCGGTTGTGTTCTCCTAAATACTTGAAATTTCGGACGATATGTCAAGTGGCTTCATGTGATGACCGTCCTTCATGTTCAGGCCTAGGCCTAGGCCTACCACCATACAACATCATTACTCATGCATCAAAAGGCAACAATCGGTCGAGCCGGTTTGTGCGATTGTAAGCCATGCACATTTATCTGTTTCGAGTTATTGTTTGTAGGAGTATTTGATAACGAATACTATGTTCTGTCTACTTTTAAGAGTCTATAACTAATAAAGTATGTATGAAATTTAACCTATTATTAACATATAGATATTTAAATTTCGAATTAAATAAGAAGCATACACAAAAGATTCACTATACATTCCTTCTTTAATTATGAAAATTAATATTTATATTCTGACACAGCTTCAGTAGTTTTACAATTACATCAAAGTTGTGAAAATATATCTTTTGTAAAAAATAAGATAATAGAGACAAGATGTGAAATTTTATTTCTCTCACTCGAAATATTTTTTCAAGTAATTTATATTTAATTTATTACATCATACATAAAATAATAATCTTAATTTCTATAATATAAATTATTATATTTGAGATAGTGTTATTGCAGAAAAAAAAGCAGCGCATATTAAAAATAATCCTGTTTTAAATGTATTCCATAAACAACAGAATACGACTTGAACTCCAAAAAAGAAAATGCTCTCTAAACATGCTGATTATCATCTGAGGAAATGGAATGAAGACATACTGAGCTTCACTTTCATAGTTATACTACAGCATTTAGATGAAAAATAAAATAAAATAGATTACACTGCGTGACGTTAAGCAAACGACTATACAGTAAAAGGAAAGAGAAAAGTACACAGTAACTCCAGTACGAAGTGAACCTGTAAATCATCTATATATCTTTAATTTACCAAGTACATTTTAAGAAAATAAGGCTAAAATTAAGAAGAGAAAGATAAATTATTGCTACTAAAATTGGAGGAAACGGGAAAAAGGGACAAACAATTGCATAAACATCTGTGCAAATAGTAAATGAACATATTCTTAATTTTTCTTGTAGTATTACTTTGGTATTGCCTTTTAAAATGACCTTCACGATAAGAGATATTTTATTTTTTACAAAAACTAGAGCATTTTATCTTAGTTATTATATAAAATTGCTTAAAAAAACAATGATTATACTCACATAAAGATTTGTAAATTTTGTAATAAAACAGTGATTGATAAATCTGTTGGTTAAAACTTCTACTGTTATACAAAACATACACAAAAAGTTTCAGCAAATTATTTTAAAAACTTTTTGAGCCATCGCTGTCCTCGTTTGAGCTTTTAGTAAAAAACACATTTCGAGTAAAACGCATTTTGAAGTTTGATATCTTATGTAAAGTTATGTCATCTGCTTTTACAAAAACACTTGTAGTTTTTGTTCTAGTGAATAGAAAATAATGACTGTGGTATTTTTATATTTAATACGAAGACCTATAAAAAATAATCATAAAAAAAATTGTCAATTCCTTAAAAAAAATCATGATTTTAGGGTGAGTGAGGAAATATTAACGTCGCACTGTTCAGCTACACGATGGATTTTTTGGCAACGGACCTCGTAATTTTGAACCATGGTCAAGTGACGAGGACGACACATCAGATGGCACACTTTCTCCTAACAACCACACCACACCAATGGGAGGACGTTCGAGTTGTCGAAAGATTTAACTTGCATCCCTGCCATTGCTGTCGTACTGGGCTCGAAATCATGACATGCCTGACATGATCCCATAAATTAACCACTGTGCTACCGCAGCCCTATGACTTTAAGGTAGTCGGACACCTTAAAGAAGGTTTGTTCTTCAATTTTCAATGACCTCAATATAACATAGTAGTTGATTATACATGCAAAGTATATTAAGATATCATTATATTAAGTTTTTTACGATCAGAGTATATTCAAATATCATTAACGTATGCTTTATGAAAATTAAAGATTTATGAATCAAGGTAGGCGTATGAATATGAAAACTTATCAATCTCCTTAATATTGACTTTTCCCTGGAATTCATGAGAGAAAATAGAAATTCTAGGAGAAAAAGCTGATTCAAATTGCTAAAAAAAAGTACTAAGATTTTAGATGCGGCTTTTTAAGAAGTCATCACAACCCCAAATGTGCTTATTATGTTTAAAGTCTACCGATAAATATTTTTATTAAAAAACTGGACTCATTCTTTTAAAAAATTGAATTAAGATATCGAAAACAAAACTTGATTCATTAGAATCGTTAGATGTATTATAATCCTTAAATTTTAATACCTTGTATCTTCAAGGCAAAAATTTCTAAAAATATTTTTTCTTAACAATTATTTTAATCATCTTTATATTCCTGAAAGACTTAGAAAAGTACTCAAAATTAAGAAATTTATGACAATTTTTAATATTTATAACTGTTCATTGATGTATTTTTCCTTTTATGGATTGTTGTAGATGGGATCATAAAAAATATTCTTGTATTCTTATGGAATTAAGTGTTTGACAAGCATGAATTCAAGTACCTTTTCTCGTTATTGAACCAAAATTTCTCCCAAATATAAACAAATTAGACACAGTGTGTATATTTTGAAGATTGGATGAAAGGACTAACATGGAAAGCGTTCAAGTCTTCTACAAATCTGATAAAAGCCGAAGAGTTTTTAGAGAAATTGAAAAAAATATACTAAAGAAATTAAATGTATATGCTAAATAACATTAATATGTGGCGTCATCAAAATGTTTCAAAAAGGTATCTCTCCCAAAGGAAAAAAAAAGTATAAACAGTTTGGTTTGGGCCTGTGGCTCAAGAAAAAAGTTAAAAGTTTTTCTAAGTTTCAGTAGATATTAATAGTTTTAAATCCTTTTTGATTAATTACATTAAAGCTTAATGTATATGTTAACGTTAAAGTGTGAAATCTGTGATTTCATAGAATAACAAGGTATTTCATGAAATAATTAGACAAGTCAGTTAAAGTATATTAAATTATTGAATTCTACGATTTAATTAGGTATTCTATACAATAACGGTATCTAATCGTTAAAGTATGAGATACGGCACTCGAAAGTTCTTTGAACCGGTTCCAGCTGCTTTGGGAAGTAATTTTTCGATTAGGAACTAGAGATGACTGAATAAAAAACTCTAGATATCAGTTCAGTGAATGTCAGCGGGAATTAATTTCCATTGAAGAAGTTACAAGTATTGACACAACGCTTCTATCTCTCACAACAATACAAAGTTGCGGCATTGGACAAGGATTTAAAAAGTACTTTTATTATTTCTAATGGCATATTATGAACAGTTATTAACAGAGTTCATCAATCTACCAAGTATATCACCGAAAGTAGGTATCTCTTTTTAGTGCGGCATCATATAGGTGGATACCAATCGCCTCAGGTAATTATGACGCCGAGTTTCCACCCTAGGGAAGTCACCTGAGCTCTGACGATGCGAAGCTGTACTAGAATTTAATTTTTCCTGGAGCACAGAGTAGGTATCTTTTACATGCCGTATAATCATACGACATGACCGCTCTCGATTTTCTGCATCATGAAATTCCATCGACTCGGACCGGGGTTGAACAGGAAACCTTGGATATAGAATGCCAGCGACAAACCAACAAAGCCACCCAGCCGACGGATTTAAAAAGTGCTCTTGTAAAAAAAATGTTTTATAGTAAAAAGC